>JAGFBZ010000102.1:10000-167500 GCA_018398805.1 Hirundichthys speculiger | reverse complement strand
AAAATCCGTGAATAACTAAAACCGCTGAACTTAAAGTGCGAATTGGCGAGGGATCACTGTAATGGACTGATAAAGTCATACAGCTTCTTCAAGCTGCTCCAGCTGGATCCAGGAGCTGCTGAACTATGAGGATACTTAGTGGAGACCACATGATTTTTATTTGATTGATGATCTCAATTCATTACGTTTTTGCACAAATAAAATCCCAGGTTTAAAGTAAGGGGCAGTGACTGCTGCAGATGTTTCTGATTAAAGGACTCAACAGGAGCCCATCATTTTAAAGCATGAAATGCTCCTTCCTGTCTGAACACAGATTGAAACTGTAACTCGGGTCCGTTTTTAGCAGCCAGCCTCTTTAAAGATATTAAGACGGTGCTGATTGCCGCCACCTGCGTCATCACGCAGGATGCTGAACAGATGCAGGAGAACGATCTCGGTGTGGAAATCACAGCTGAGACGTGGCATGAAATCTGGCAGAAACCTGAAAGAATCTGTTTGAGCAGCAGCGCTGGGAAAGACGTCTGCGCCCACGGAGGAAGATGACAGAGACACCTACGACCGCCGCATGTGGTCTGGCCACAAAATGGCCCGCTGCCGGGAAAATATAGCGCCGGAGCGGCGCAGGAGTGTTTTTGATGTCGGGGCGTGATGAGAACGTTTTGGTGGGAAGAGTCCAGATGAAACTGAACAAGACAGTCAGTTCGGGTCCGACGGGCCGAGCTCATCTCTCACATCTTCTCATTGCTGTGATGCTTTTATGACACCAGTGAAAGTCGGAGCCTTCTGCTCTCAAACGTGGGCGGAGCCACAGAGAAACATCTTCCCAGAGTCACGGCAAAGGAAGTTAATGTTTTTGAACGTTTACTTGTGGTCAAGAGCACATGGTAAAAACACGAGCATGTTTTTAAAGATCCACGTGCCTAAAGAGTTTTTTCAGCAACTTTCGGCATTTTTAAACGTCTTCTTGGATGTTTTTACACGCAGATGTCTATAAAAAAAAAAAAAACATCTTTTTATTTGCAGTTTTTCCTTTTCCTTCAAATGTTTCATATTTTAGTTGTCTTTTTATTTCATGTTGTTTGAGAAATGAACAAGCTTTTAGATACCTGGGTGTTAAAAAAACATTATCTTTTTCCTTTTGTAGGTGCTTTTACTGACGTATTTTCATTGATTTTTGTTTTTTGACATCCATCTGAAGATTCGCTGACGTTGAGAGTTTTAGATTTTTTTTTTTAGACTAAATCTAAATGTCAACATGTTTCTAGACATCCAAACACATAAATCTTTTCAGATGTCCTTTAAATATTTTTCTGATGTCTTTTATCCATGACTTCTACACAGTTTTTTTTAAAATTGTCTTTATAAATGTTTGTTTTAGACGAAGATGTCTTTAGACGTATGTCTGCGCGTTCAACCTTTACATTTATAGATTTTAGATGTAATCTACATTTAATCTACATATTTTTAAGGTGCCTTTTAGATTTTTCTTATCCGGATGTTTTTAGACTTCTGAGAGTCTAAAATAGTCACTTGTATAAAACACGTAGATTTTAGATGTTTAAGTGCCTTTTATGTCTCTTCATGCTGCATGTATATTTAAACACCTTTCAGGCGTCTTTTTAGATTTTTTTCAGACACGCGGGTGTTTTTAATAAAGGTTAATGTGTCTAAGATCACACAGATCCTTTTAGATGTCTGTTTACATTATTTTATACACAAAGATTTTTTTTTAAGCATTAAAAACCTGCACGTCTAAAAACCTCCGTACATACGGTTATAGATGTCTTTAGATCCACAGATCATGTCTACAAAAATACGGATCTTTGTAGATATTTTCAGATGTTGAGCTTTTAGATGCTGCATGTGCAGCTGAAAAACAGATTATTATTATTATTGTCAGATTGAAACACATTAACTGGACTTCTGCTTTAACGAGCTGCTCGACTCCGCTGCTCCAATATGGTCTTTAAACCCGCCTCGCGAGAACATCAAATCCAAAAAAGGAGACGGCGTCATGCTGAAGTGGTTAAAACGCTGCAGACGGTGCGTAAACTTGGTCGGTGAACTTGGTCGGTTCTGCGCAATGACGAGGTTCAGAGCTGTCTAACGAGTTGACCGAAGAATCTGCAGCACTGCAGAGGTTTAATCAGCAAATATTTCTCTCATGATTGGGGAGATGCTCCCATTCTTGATGGGGGAGATTCTCCCTTCATGATGGGGGAGATGCTCCCATTCATGATGGGGGAGATGCTCCCATTCTTGATGGGGGAGATTCTCCCTTCATGATGGGGGAGATGCTCCCATTCATGATGGGGGAGATGCTCCCATTCTTGATGGGGGAGATTTTCCCTTCATGATGCGGGAGATGCTCCCATTCATGATGGGGGAGATGCTCCCTTCATGATGGGGGAGATGCTCCCATTCATGATGGGGGAGATTCTCCCTTCATGATGGGGAAGATACCTCCACCATGATGGGGGAGATGCTTCCATCATGTTGGGGGAGATGCTCCCATCATGATGGGGCATAAACCTAACAATTTCAAAGTTCAAAGCGAGCATGGTTCTGGTTATCTTGTCAAAACTGGCTCTGATTTTGTCACATATGTATCTATATATAAGAGACCCAAACACAAACAAGGCACCAATAATAAGATGTCACATGACCCAAAGACGGTACTTTTGATTTATTTATTTAACTATTTTTCTCGCCAGAAGAATCCCATCAAGACAAAAGCACTCTTTTCAAGGGAGTCGCGGTCAAGACAGCAGAAAAAACAAAACGCAGTTACAGAGTTACACAGTTAGAACACAAAGAGGACCTTTACAAGCAATTAAAACATGAAAACCAACTGAATGGTGACCAAACACAGATTATGTAACAGCAGTTAGGCTTGATTCAGCAACGAGGACGTATGTAACGAGGATGTATGTGACAGAGAGATGAAACAAAACATAAAAACAGACCCAGGAGAGGTTCATAAGAAGACATGAAGGTAAAGAGATGATCCTGGAGACATATGGGTAAAACAATCAAAATCACAGATGGACGGACGATGAGGAGACAAAATATGCACACATGGACTGAACGTGACCACACTGGGTCATAAAAAGATTCAAAATGATCACAGCAACACAAAAATATCTTTATTAGTTATCAGTCATTAATTACAATCCATTAATGTCCAAAGGAGGCACAAAATGTGAAGATGAGACCGTTAAAAGACGCAGAATTGATGAAAGACAAAAACAACAGAATAAGAATAATCTAAATTTGACAACAAAAAGATGATAAATGACAACAGAAGTGCCACCACTGAGACTGACGGTGGAGTCAGTGGACGTAGAAAACAACCAAACTGAAACTGAGACACGTCAGCTCCAAGTCTCTGCAGGGCTGGAGGTCTTTCTGTCCTCGTGGAGGACATACATGTGACAACGACACGGTTTTTGATTGTCTGACAGGCCTCCCGTGGCGCCGAGCATCACCAGTCCTCCCCGATCGTCTCCTGCCACCTTGCATTCAGCTCTGCTCAGTTCAGAGAAAGGAAGTGACCCGTGCCAGTTCGAGCTCCGCTGCCCGTCTGAAAGGCGACGCCAGCGAAACGCTCTCCCTCTCGTCACGCCAAATTGTGTTTTACAGCATCTGTTCATTATAGACGGCCGACATGATGGATATGGTCATAATATTAATGTAAGACTGACACAGCAGAGACATGAATCATGGCCGACTTTATTTCAAACCCCGCGTTTCATTGGCCCAACACTAAAAAGTGATACATAAATGTCAGCAAATGGCAGCCGTAAAGCATTATGGAGTACGTTTGATGGTGCGTTTTCGCCGTTATCAACCCGTTGTTATTTACCAATGTGTCTTCTGCTCGTGACGTCCGTGACTGAGTCTCCGCTCTCGTCTCCTTCAGCAGCCCAGAAGATGAAAGTGGAGGACGGGCGGAGGAAGGATGTCCTCATATGCGGCGTTGGCCTTTGGCTGTGGAAGTCCAAGGGTGACTTTAAATTGAAAGTGTTCAATCAAATTGAGATTTCATTTCCCATACGCTCGCATGATGTACGGCGAGAAGCTCTGTGTCCTTTAATGAGTCCGAGGTTTCATTTTCAGGGGGAAAAAAAGAAAGGGGGAAATCTGGTGAACAAAAGATGGAAAAATGTAAGTTTGAGAATGAACACTTACTAGTTAAATCCAAGTTATTTGGCATGTTTTTTCATTTCAGCTTCATGTAATTTTAAGTGTATTTCATAAGACAATATGCTTGAACTGGGAAAGCTGGAATGTGTAATTTCTTTGATGACCATCAGCTGCCAGAGAAGATTCAGGTTGAAGAATAGTTTAGAGAAGTTAAAGGGCTGGAACGTTCTTGCAGCTGTATGTAACACGTATGTGTGAGCGCTACACATGTGACCAGCGAGACTATTCTCAGCCTTCGAGGGTGACCCGGCAGAACCGGCGTTAACCTGGACTTACCCTGGACTTACCCTGGAGTTATCCTCAGTTATCCTCAGGGGCTTGATGGTGTGAAGACCCACACAGATGGAGAACTTCTGACCGTAGGTTTACCCCCGGATGTTTCACCACAGATAAGTGAGATCAATAGACGTGTCCTGCCGGGTCATGTTAGACCTCCCAGAGGCAGCAGGTTGGTCCTGGACCCCCTTATTCGATGGCCCAGACTCTCTCTGCCAACTTCCAACCTGTTTCTCCACAGTGGTGTGCAGAAGCCATTCCTGGTTTATTTTTCTCCGTAGTTATGACGTTTGCAGCCTACATGGAGGACAGTCGTCGCCACTGATGTTCATGCTCATCTGTCGTCGTCTGCATCGTTCTGTAGTTCCACCACTAAAGGCGAGGTGGCGTTGCGGGTCTTTTCTGCAGCGCTGAGCTTAATGTGAACGTCGCTACCAAGCACGCACCAGCGTTTGGACAGAACGGCAGGGAGATACGCCATCGTTTGGTGTTTTATTTCAGTTTAATTGACCATCCTTATTTATTTTTCAGATTATTTGAATACTTATAAAGCCACTCGACACAGTAGTACCACTCCTGGCCACACGGGGGCATACAGCTCTGCTGCATTAGCAAAGAGCCACTAATAACTGCTAATGGGTGGGGGATCATCATTTACAACATCTGGTCCCATTTGATGGGCGTCTTACCCCAGGGGCTGAAAACTTAACATCCTGGTTACCTGTTGTCAGGATGTGGTCAGTAGTGCTGTTACTACATAGGGTGGCTTTAATGATCGGGCTTGTCCATTTAAATAACAAAAATATCTTATTCACTAGATGGTATTTACTCAAAATCAGTGGTTTTCAATCTTTTAATACTGCGTACCACCCGAGAAACTCTTCATCTCTCTGAGTTCCACCATGATGACCAGTTTTAAATATAGCCATATATGCCTTTTCAATTAGCTTTAAACATGCAGAGATGTTTATTCCTTATTGTGGTTATTTATTACCTCAATTGTTACTTTACCGAATCAGACATTTACAGCTCTGTCCAACAATTCTCACATCCTCATCCTCTCATACTGAGAAAATAAACACACTCAAAAGTCATTACATCTGCACTGCAACTGAATATGCAACAAATAATTTTATGACAATTTTAATTATCTCAAGCTACACATTTCGTTTGAAATATATTGATAATGCATTGTATGTTTCTGATTTTTTTTAAGTGCACCACAGTTTGCGCACCAGAATGAAACAACACAATGCCTGAAACAAAATGACTACAAGCGAGCTAGTCTTTAGCGTGACCTCCCCCACAATGAAACACAGACTCAAGTCTTTTTAACGAGACTGTCCCATACAGATGTTCACAGTTATATTCCTTATTATCATTCCATTTTCTTTTGGTTTGAGGGAGCCAGGTTCCTTGATTTTCTGTTTGTGTCTTCAACAGAGTGGACAATAAATGTGGATGCCATTAAAACTTTGATAAAACAAGCCTGGGGGGGGGGCGTCCCTCAGACCTACTGCATGGTTAAAGTAAATAGATTAAACCAGAACAAGTACAGTTCTAATCACTGCTTCAGTTGGTTATTGTTGCAGAAGAAGTTTTAGTTGATGTCAATGCGCGGCTCTTCTTCCAGACCTGACCTCTGTGGCGGCGAAAGAATCTGTTTCCTGCGTGATTATTAACAGTCAAGTGCAGATAATGTAGCTGACAGTCGGCCTGAAAGTTTCTACCCTAACCTAACCCATCTGACCGTCGCGCTTTTGCTCAAACAGAACCGGCTCGGGTCTCATTGGAAGAGCCGGTTTTGACGCAGCGAGCCACGCTGGTCCTTGGTGCGGGTCCTTGTCGGGGTGCCACGCTGGTCCTTGTCGGGGTGCGCTGGTTCGGGTGGGCGCTGGTCCTTGTCGGGGTGCGCTGGTTCCGGGTGGGCCGCGCTGGTCCCGGGCAGGGCGCGCCCACCTGAAATCTGCTGCTCTCAGAATAAATCGGTCGAGATGAGCAACTACCTGCATGTAATTGAAAGCAGGCGTGTAATATTCTGGAAAACCTGAAACAGCTGTAGAACACGATTACTTTCAGTCAGTTTTTGGGTTTATTTATTGGAAATAAACAAAGAAAAAAAAGAACAATGCAGCATTCACTTCTACATAGTAGTTGGGTCTATTGTCAGTAAAACAGCTGAAATTATTAACTGATTTGGATTTAGATTAGAAATTAATCTTCTTGCTCAGATATTTTTGCACAAATCCTGTATTTTCTCTCTGGCGCACCAGCATAAATGGGAGATTTTAAGAGCCTTTTTTTTTGGTCATTTTCTCACATTTTATAAATTAAAACCAAAGACTCTTCAGAGCAGAAGTTCCTCCTTTTAACCCCTAAACAAAAAAAACCAACATGATATTCATCGTTGAGCTCTCAGGAGCGTCGCAGCGATCTGACGGTGCGGTCAAACCTTCGCGAGGATGCTCCGCCCTCCTCCTAATGACAGATCCGGAGGGGGAACGAGAGATCGCACCAGCAAAATTGAAGCCATACGGGCACCTTTATCAGCAGAGCAGCTCGTTCAGTCGGGTTGAAAACTTTCAGAGATCATCCCTCTGATGGTTGCTGTCGCCCTGAAAGCCTGACCTGTGATTGGCCAACCATCCGTGATGCGGTGACTTGACCACATTTATGTCAGTTAATGTTAAAGTCAGTGTGTGTGAAGTGGTTGTGGTGGTTTCGCAGACATTTACTGTATATTTATATAAATGTGTGTGTGCTGCGTTCAGATTCCCTCCATCTTGTCACTGACTGCAGATAAAAACAATCTTCATCTAATATTTTTCCATGACACCAAGTAATGTAAATTACGACGGGGTGTTGGTATGTAGTCTGTAATTACACATCGCCCTCCTCTCAGCCTCCTCGGCTCTGCTGCAGCTCCCATCCAGCTCGGTCTGATTCAAAGACGACTGCTGCACCCTACAGTTTAAAATCCGCCTCTCTGCCGTCTCACATCACACTCTGCTGACTTCTTGGGGGAAAAAAAAACCCAGATATTTGTGTTTTCAGTGTCACCGTTCTGCAGCTTTAAACTGCTTCCAGTTCTTAAATCATTTGTGGTTTCGGTGGAGAGTTTAAGTGTCCGATGATGGCGTAAATTAAATATCACATTTCCCCTCCTCTTAATGAGGAGGAAGATCTGATCAGCGAATACTTGAAATATTTTGGCACGGACATGATAAAGCTCATTATGGTCAAAATTGGAAATACATGTGGCATTTTTTAAGGTAATTATTTTGTGCTCTTGTGGAGACAAAGTATTCTACGTTAAGATTTAATTAAAAAAAAAAAAATCAGCAGAAGGCTTCCAGGTTGTAACTATTATGAATTATAAAAATCCACCGATGTAATTATGAGATCATAATCTTTGTTTGAGTTGAATATTTCAAAAATATTTCAGAAATATTTCAGAAACCTGAGATAGTAGAATGAGTATAAGGATGTTTCAGTCTGACATTACCGTTTTCATTAAACGTCCTCTGATAATTATATATTTTCTTCTTTTTTTTCATATGTAGTAATTAGAGGCACTGAAGTGTAATTTCAGTTCAGATGACGACTGAATTCTGCGTCAACGTCCTGATTTTTTAATTTATTTTATTTTTGTCAGGCATTGAAACTGGAGCGAAAACGTCCGTACTGGTCACCCGTACAGTCCGGATCTCCTCCCAGCGGTGGCAGCGTCAACCAGGAGCTCTGACTGGTAAATCCCCCCCCAAACACACACACACACACACACACACACACACCCACACACACACACACACACTCTGACAGCCAAGACTGCTCCGTGTTTCAAAGCCATAATTGTACGGCTATAATATCCAAATTTAAGCTCCGCGGGAGAAGAAGCAGCATTAATTACTTCACTGGAATTTGTTTGGTTTTTATTCTCCATTTATTTTATTTTTCCTCCCTTTGTCTCTCTTTATATTTATATTTTTATATATTTATATATATATGTATGTATATATATGTATATATATTTACACGTGTGTGTGTGTGTTTTTAGGCAGACTATAATTTTAGTGTATTTTAGTTATTTATTTTAAATAACTAGGCGTTAGATTTTAGCATCCAGACTGTGACAGGTTGACTTTGTACCTGTGGAAGATAAATTAATTTCAAAAAAAGAAGAAAAAAGATTTTTTCATTCTTTAATTTTTCTGAATTATGATTCTTAACTTTTACTACAAACATGTGTGAAATATATACACATATATATGTATGTTTTTTATTAAAATTATTAGAATTTATGCCTTTGTTTCATTAAAAACATTGAATTAAATTTGATTTAATTAAACAGTTTATTTTTTATAGTCAGCTGGTATTTTGCTGTTTTTTGTTAAATAATAATAAACTGCTTTTTTTCAGCGTCAACCGTCAGTTTATACAGTACACGTACACACCCAGGTATATTTTTCTTAAACATTTGTCCTAATTTATTCCTCGATTTGAGACAGACACAGCTCATGAATCTGTAAAAGGAAGGAAAAAAAAGAGAATTTTCCTGTTTGTCTTGGCTGGATTTTTAAATCGTGACCCAACACTGATTTAAAACCCAAACCTGGTTGTGACACAATCAGTCCAGATGAGACGAGCTCACGTGTCATCGTTTCGGTGCAGAACAGACGACTGACGGAGCTGATGAACATCTGATCATCTAGAAGTCAAACTTTTTACTGATCTGACGGAAACAGTCGTAAAAGAACTGCCTCCTGTCACTCAGTCCAGCTCTCCATCACTCCTCCTCTTTCTGCGTCGCCTTCGCTGCTGTCGATGCTGAGATGTTCTGCGTTTATGCCGACATCTGATCATCAAATATCCTGCATAAATAAGTGTCCATTAACGTTCAGAGCTGCAGCAGTAATATATTCACGTGGAGCGCCGTGATTCATCCACACACACGAGGACAGTATTTCATCTTTTCATGCCCTCATGCATCCATATGTCTGAACATCATGCACGTTGGACCACGTAAATATATATAAAAAAATATATATATATGATATCCCATTAGGGTAAAATTGAAAGTGTCGGTGCAGGTCAAAGTGATTCAGCTGCTTTCACTCACCTGAGGCTTTTAATTTCATAGCTTTGGATTAAAGGTGCATTTCCATCAGATGTGGAGGAGATTTGGGAGAAAACCAGAAATGGAACATTGAATATTTTAAACAAAGTCATGGGTGCAGGGACGTTGACAGCTCAGAGTAAAAGAAAAAATAAAAAAAAGCCACCACACTGGATGGTGAATTATGGATTTGTAATTTTACTAAAACTCATCTGAAAAAATATTCTGCCACTGTTTTTATTTTTGTTCCTCGGTTTTAAAGAGTTTTAAAGAGAGCCTCCCTGCAACTAAATCTGCTGCTTTTATTCAGACTCACTTATATCTCAATAGAGTTTGGGATTCAGCATCTTTTGATGCCAGTTCCCACATTAAACCGTCAAAACTGCATTACTACGTCTGCTAAAGTGGCAAAATAAATAAATAAAAAATCCAAAACAACCATGTCTTTGTTACATCATAAAGATACAATAGTTGTAAAAAAAAAGCACTGAAACTGTAAAGATATTGATTTCTCCAAGTTAGTAACTGCCAAAATGAAAGCCACAGATCTGCAGCATCAGCTTTTATTTTGTTGATGGGCGACTTAATTCAGGCTCCTTTAGTGTCTCGTAGTTTCCTGCCGCTACCTGTCACCTGTCACCTGTGACACAGCTTCTGGCCTGCAGGAACATCTGATTTAATCCGTTCGTGTCTGAGCTCCATAGTGGAAGTCAGACGTACTGGAGGGAAGTGTGTGTGTGTGTGTGTGTGTGTGTGTGTGTGTGTGTGTGAAAGTTGAAGCCCTGAGATGGAGACGCTTTGACTTATCTGCGGCCGCCTTGAGTGAAGCCATTTGGAGATAGACGGAGTAAATAGAAAACAGCGATTGTCTTCCTCGCTCTGCCTCCCTCTCTGTAATCTGATTGGGCACGTTCCCCCGAATCGAGGGCAAGGCCAAAACAAAAGATCACCAATCAGATAGAAGAGGCTCCCACTGAAGTTCCTGGCATGGTCTGAATGCTTTGCCCTCTCATGTGCGCTAGTATCTCGCAGTGAGATTCCCCGTGTCGCTTTTATGTGTTAATCGTCACCGCTCAGTGAGACTATTGTGCTGTCTGCATCGCCGGGGGAGGAAACCGCAAAAAAAAAAAAAAAAGAAAAAAAAAAAAAAGAAGAGGAGTTTGTATGAGGACTGAATGGGAGCAGCACAGACTGCCAGCACCGTTTCACACGAGCTCAGAGTCTCATCATCCCCCCGTTGACGAAGGTCCAAGAGTGCAATGTGGTGCTCTGCCACCTCAGACGTCTCTAATTGGTGGGAAAGAAAATGGAGAGCAGATCTTCTTCTTTGTGTGTCTTCTCTGCAGATCTCTGGCCAGGTGTGAACGGCTCCAAGTTTACCTGCATTTGATATGTGCACCTCTTATCAAACCAGGCTCTTCCTGTTTAAGAAGAAAAACATCAGAACATAAAATTTAATCAGTGAGTCAATGTCACCAAAATTAAAATACTGGAGGAAACTAAAAGAGGAATGGATCCTTATTGGTATCTTTTATCACAGGTTGACAAATTAGTTGATATCTGTCGAATGTTTGTAGCATAGTTGGGTCAAAATACCAGAGTTATTCAGTAAAACAGTTAGTTTTCATCAGTCTTTCCAGCTCTGTCGTTAGAAACAAGTTTTTTCAGGGAGGAGTCAGTCACTCCGAGACTCCGCCTCTTTCTTCTTCTGAGGCGTGCCCATGGACTGTAACACGCCCTCCCGCTAAGCCAAACCACGAGCTGGCTATTTTAGCTTAGCATCGCTCACATTGACCGATGACGCTAATTAGCATTAGCTGTCTGTCATCCTGGTTTGTGATGTCATGACTGAAACATCGCTTTTATGTTTCAGCCGCATCATAAATAAAGTTCAGTGAAAACTACATCTGCTTGTTGATGCGATACGAACTTCAATTATTTTAACTTACTTATTATTAAACTGTACGTGTTTTCAAAAACGAGCTGTGATGTCATCCGTGCTGTTCCGACAGTAGAAAACACAAAACTGTTCTCCCTCCAAAGTTCACATGAGTTCAACGTTCAAACAAATCCAGACTTCACGTACCTGATGGACTGTGATACGACTGTCTTGATCAATGAAACACAAATGTGAAGCTGATCAAATGGGCGGAGCCAGAACTAATGCAGGGATTTCCACTGTACTCGTCTGAATGAGGAGTTCGGCTGTGACTGACGCCATTTTTAAAGTAAAAACGCAGACACGTACAAGTATGTATGTTGAGAAACAGCTGAGTACCGTTGGAGCTGTGACGCAACCACAGTTGGATGGATGTTGGCTCGTGGTCCAGTTAGTCGACCCAGAAGGGAGATTCGTGGAGGTGGAGGCTGACTGGAGGGGAAAGCTGAAGTAATGTAACTAGGGATGCACAATAACTGTTTTTTAAAACCGATACTGATAACTGATAACACACATATACCTAAGATCATTACATCAACACTATGAACAAAATCAAAAATAGTTTTGACTTTTTAAATGATCAGATATTTATTTTTTCCAATAAAAACTATTGTCAAGCCTCTCAAACATTTTCTTAAAGCTATCAAACAAACCTATTTGATATCTAACATTAACTTAAATAAGGTTCATTACTGACTGATATAAAAAATAAAGGCTCCTTGAACTGATGGAAATACATGCATCAGAATTACTAACTGAAAAAGATTAACATTTAAAGGATTTTGGCTTGTGGTTCCATTTAAATTAATACCTTTAATTAAAGTAAGATGAGGTTCAGTAGTTTTTGTTTTTTATTATTTAATCTCATGGAAGCTTTAGATGAGAGGAATGAGAGAGAGGAGAGACTGCTGCTGGCTTGCACACGTTAGCATTAGCTTCCGTTAGCTCACGTTAGCGTGATTTCAAACCTCCATGGAAGTGATTGTTATGTTGTAGGTGGCTAATCAGGTTTTACGTATTAAAGCTTGTGCTTCCCTCCTCGTAGAATTCACTCGGAGGATTCGTCACAAATAACCACCAAACTATCTTCTTCTGAAACTTTAACGAAGTTCCACGCCGCCATGTTTGTTGTGATCAGCGCTGTGCTGCAGGCTGCATTCAAGGTGTAACGTAAATTCCAACGTTCCCTCGTTTGCTAGTCGTTATTTCAGCCTTTTCTGTTTTTTTCTTTTTTTATGTGTAACATGTTGGAGAATACTGCGAATATCTATTCAAATCAGCGACTACCAAAATAATGACCGAGTTAACGAGTTGTTTTCTGGCATGAGGGGGTATTCTTGATTTTCCTGATTGAGTAATCGTTTTTCTGATTATGCCGACGTCACTTGAACATAACATTCACTGCCGGTCATTTAAGGCTCAGAGGGAGCGAGACACTGCTGTGTTGACAGAAATATAAATGTTATCGGGACTATTTGTAGTGATATCGGAGTTATCCGGATGACGTCATAATTTCCTGTTATCGGTCCGATAGTTATCGGCGTGAAAGTTATCGTGCACCCCTAAATGTAATGGTCATCCAGTGGGTTAATGATCATAAAAAAAAACCATACCCTACACCATGTGACGTATCCGTTTAATAAACCTCTGGATTTACTGTCAGCATGTGTGTTTGGGTTTAATTTACATTTTTAGAGGCTAACAGAACCGTTAAACCAACGTTGACTAGTTTGTGTTTGCAGTTTGCTCTCCGATGTCGCCGGATAACAAACACAACCTCAAAATTTACAGCTTTCAACGCTCAAGTAGGAGTTTGATTACCCGGTGGGGCGATAAAGCTTTTAAACAAAACATTTGTTTAATGAAGTTCAAGGTGAAGTAACGATGCTATCACGTAGATCTGAACTGAACTCTGAAGGATGTTCCCAAACCAAAGAAGAGACAGTGACGGGGTTTGTTACGGAGGTTTTAACAGCAGATAAAAAACTGGAGAGCGTGTAACTGTAATAAAGGAGAAGCTGAACTGAAACAACAGCACAGAGAAGCTGATCCGCTCAGCTCAGACTGCTCTGGGTTCGACAATGTGGCCGAACGTGTGCGAACCAGATGCCTTTCTGCTGATCTCAGTCCACATCCATCCATCTGCAGCCCAAATTCTTCCACGGAGCGACGGGAACAGCGGCTCTCCTCTTCCCCCCACAGCCGCCTCCTCCTGTGTTGCAGGTTAGCGAACGCCCGGCGAAGAACATCTGTCCGCCAAAAGACTCGCGAGCTGCTGCGGAAACGACGTCCACCGCGTGGGACGTCTCTGCACATTTGAGCACGTCTCTGCACATTTGAGCTGTTGCATCCATGATCCATGTAGATTTAAACAACAGCAATAAATCTGATTTAAAAGAAGAATAAAACTACATGGTTTGGGAAGTTTTTGGCAAAACAGTCGACTGAAAGACATGGAAATAAATGAAAAATGTGATACAATAATATATATATATATACATATATATATATATATATATATATATATATATATATATATATATATATATATATATGTATATGTATATAATTAATATATAAAATCGAATGTTTAGATGAAAATCTTGATACACAATATTAAGAAATTTAATTATTATATAAAAAAAATAAAAAAAAAGGAATTCTCATGAGGATGACACAAAATAATAATTCAGAAAAATAAGGTTTTATTTTCCATAAATTTGTAGATTTTTCTTTTTTGTATTTTGAAGAAAAAAAAAACAAAGATGACATGAACACTACACCAGCGCATCAGATAAACCTAATGATCATTTCAGCCGCCAAAAAAAGCCACGATGTTTTGGAAATGAGTCGGTAAAAAAGTGGGTTTGCAGCAACAGCACAAAAGAAAAGTTTAAGGAAGTGTAAAGGTTGCATCTGGTGCGTGGAAAACAGCTCGTTACGCCTCAAAAGTGCGAGCGCGCTCATTTGCAGAAACCAGTGTTTGGAAAGTTTAAAGGTTGCATACATTGAGCAGAAACATACGGAGGCCATTCGACTCTCCTGGAGACGTACAGTCGATACTGTGAGACTTTCATGGTCAAACATATGCGTATTTTTCTGCTTTGATAAAAGCTCAGATGCATTCGGTATCATCTATCACACACGAGGAGGAGGACGGCGAGGCAGCTGCGGGGAGGGAGGGGGGTGAAGAGGGGAGGCAGCAGAGCAGAAGTTGGGTTTCGCCATGGTGCAGAGCAGATATTTTATTGACGTGGGAAGACACAGGAAACGAGCTGCTTTCACTCTACCATGTCGAGTCCTTCTGTTGGTGCGTGAATCCAAAACAATTTCAGATTTTGAGAAATCCGGGGGCAGCTGGCGTTCCCACAGCCGTGCTGGAATGAGGCGTGAACGCGCTGCAACCCTATCTGCTCTGCACCTGGGCGGCGGGTGCGCCGGGCGCCGCGGGCCCGCGCCTCCGACCCAGAGCTGCGAGACGGGCGGCGTGTGCTCTGTTTTCCTGCGTCTCCTGCCTTCGTCCAGCGAGGCTGGAAGCTCGTTCTCTCACTGTGAAACGTGGATTTTATGAGCGGGAGGAAGAGGTCGTAAATTTCTGGTCAGGCAGCTCTGGAGCCAACCAGAACGTAGATGTGTGTTTGACAGACAGGGATCACAAACCCAACAAGCACCATGAACAGAAAAGAAAAGGGGGGGATGTGGGAGAAACACTGAATTATTTAAAGTAAATGTAAGTGTTTTTCAGTGTTTGTAGTAACTAATGACTTGAAGAATGTATAAAAAACATGCGTGTATATATATTTATATAGATTTAAACTCTCTGTACAGCAAGTAACTTTTAGGTTTTGTATTATTAAGCTTCATTTTATGAGGAGATACTTACATTTTAAGCTTAGATTTCGAAAATCCAGGATTTATATTTCCAATTTAAAATTTTTGCTTTTGAGTTAAAAGTTGTAATTTTGGGTAATTTCTTTTATGAATGAAACAATTGAACCTGTTGCTTGTAAAATCGACAGATTTTGTAAACTAAAGGTGTAAAAAAACGACAAACTGGAATCAGAACTGGTTTCATCCTTCTGGTCTCTGGATTTTTTTTCCTTAAATTTTAAGTTCTAAAAAATTGAAAAATTAGATTTTAGTGAAATTATGTAAATTTCCATGATAAATATCTGAACATCTGATAATTGTTTTCCTCAGTTTGTTCCTTTGGGGACCTGAACATTTCTAACAACCTGAAATATTGAACACATTCATCATTTAAAAATAAAATGTTCTACAAATCCGTTCATAATTACTTGAAAAGAAACAAAACTTTGAAAAATGAAAGTAAAAACTTCTATGTATGTAAGCGCCACTAATGTAGTTTTGTGCCACAGAAAACTATTTATAAACATAAATCAAGTAAAGCACTATGACACTTTACCAGTTAATTACGTGAAAGTTTTCTGAATGTTCATTTTACAGATTTACGTTGGTTTGAAAGGAAAACCCCAATATGTCCATAATGACCGGCGCTAGGAAAAATAAAATAGAAAATAAAAGAATTTCAGTAAACTCAGATGAGGGACCAACACTAAAACCCGTCTCTCCGCAGAAAAGATTTATAGAAGAAAAAGAAAAACAATGTTAAAATTTGTTTAATTTGAGCCGTGAAAGCGTTTCCCATCTGCTGTAACCTGAAGCCCGGACTCGTTACGGCTCGGTGTTTATTGGGCCGTCGCAGGAGGAGCTCGGGGCGGCGGGTCGGCGGCCTGACAGGCAGGCGTGGTGAACAGCGGTGAGGAGGGAACATGTTGTCGCCCGTGTTGAACATCTGACCTGGCGGGAACCTGCGGCGAGCGGCACAGCTGAACAGGAGGCCGTCTGGATGGGAGGGGTGGACGGAGGGGAGGCTTGGCTGGGCATGCTTGGCGACTTGCCCCGGTCCCATTGACCAGACAGCTGAAACTAGCGAGGGGAGGGGGGAGGGGGGAGGAGGGAGGAGGGAGGGAGCCCAGGAAATGGATGGAGCTCCTGTTTTTTTTTTTGTGCTTGAGAAAATAATAATCCGTGCAGCAGCTAGCTGTGAGGCGGCCTCCACCTCTGCTGCCCAGGGTGGAGGTTTGTTGTGGGATTTATTTCCTGATTTGAAGATAAAAACTGACCCCCCCCCCCCCCACCACCACCACCACCACCACCACCGCCACCCCCAAAAAAAATGTAATTTGTCAAATCATGACAAAAACAGACAACACATTTTTCTCTTTCCCCGTCCACGACGCTGCCTGCCTGGCCCCGCCCACCTGGAGAGGGTTCCAGCCAATCGGGTTCTGAAGTGCGGGCCGCTCCGACAGATGGCGGATTGACCTGGAAAACCTGCCCCCTTTTCAGGGTTCAGCAGCCAGCAGATGACAGGTATTATTTCATAACCCAGAGAGGAAACGACTCTTCACCTTCAACTAGTTGCTCAGTTTTCCTGTTGCCTCGCTCACCTCTAAAACCACGATTTATGGCTGAAGTTTTCCTCTTTTAGACTTCGACATCTGCTTCACAGTTACTTCGCCGCCTCCCCGCGTACATCATCACTTTACCTTCAGCCGGCGACGTGAACGCATTCGTCTGACTGTCTAACCAGCCGTGTGACTCCAGAGCAGCTCTGTCTGGCAGAAAGTGCTTTTTCATGAAGCCATTCATAAATTTTAATACGACATGTCAGCGAACATGAAGTACAGACTGGTGGCTCATTCATATTTCAAACGGCGCGCCGGTGAGAGTTTCACCTGGCGCTACCTTGAAGAGCCGCATGTTCGCGGCTGTGAGGCGACCGTACGGGGTTTCTGTCGATGATCCGGCCTCGGACGTATCTGCCCGTCAGGACCTGCTCACACCGAACAACCATGAAAAGATCGTAAATACCTTTCCAGCTTCCATGTAGTGGAGTCTGCTGTTGACTATGTGATGGAAAACGACTTTGAGAGCCACAGTGATCGGGAAACACTCACAGCTTTGGGAGTTTGGTGTCTCTGAGGTTTATAAGGTCATAAGAAACCTGCTCAGATTTAGAAAATGTTAAAACTTTGATCTCTCGGTCCTTTAGTGGATTTTCTCGGTGGCGAATGTTCGCTGACTGAGCTCCTGGTTTGGTGTTGGAACGTAGCTGCTGCGTTGGGTACATTATTAAAACTGTTACTTTTTTTGTCCTTAAATCACAAAGTGTTGTAAAATAGTGAATTTTTGGCTTAAAATCTGAAATTTCCTAAAAATTGCAACTTTGTAAAATCACAAATTTTGAAAAATTAATCTTCATAAAAAATATTTTCGTAAAATCACAATTTTCACAAAATTGTGACTTCCTGCAGACTGCAGCTTAAACATCACGCTTCTTTTCTTGTAAAACATCAACTTTTGAAAAATCACAAATTTTACATAAAATTCCGACTTATCCGTAAAACTAAATTTTTTGTAGAATTGCAACATCCAGTGATCCCTCGCTAATTCGCGCTTTAAGTTCCACGGTTTTAGTTATTTCTAGATTTTTCAGAAATATGCAATAAAAAAATCAAGAAAAAATCACGGAAACATCACAGGATGTTGTGCGCGTTCTCTCTCAGTGAAGAAATGCTGCGAGCCAGCCTGGCCCCTTTAAGAAGGTGGCCTTATGGGTAATGGTGTGGCCTTATGGGTAATGGAGTGGCCTTATGGGTAATGTAGTGTGTGTGTTGTGGGACGGCAGAATGAAAACGGGGTTAGATGAAAAGTGTAGTGAGCATCAACAGCAGCCCAGCGTGTATAGATTTACATTCTCTGTTAACCGACAGGAGCCCAACAATACAACCTGTGTGATGTTACAAGTTCCTGCAGTGACACAATAAAGTTCCCGTTCCATGCAGAGAAAACCGGACTTTTTATTTTGTTGTTGTTAGCGTGTTAGCCCCTAATTATGTGCAAAACATAGCACAATAGCAGCGGTTTGTTTACTACTGTTCAGAGACCAGAGGCTGTGAAGGAAACAGAAAGACCACAGTTGAGCCTTTGTCTTGTTTTGCTGCAGTGTCTTGATATTTTTTTAAGGCTTTTAAACATATTTCAAACACATTATTTAGGCTCGGGGGGCTCCGGCTCCAGATCGCGGATTTTGATTTTCGTGGGGGGGGGCGCCGGTTCCCATTAACTGTGAAAAATAAGGGATCACTGTGTTTGTCCTTTCTTTGTTGCAAATTAGTGAATTGTACAAAATTGTAACTTTTTGACAAAATCTGTTGTGAAATCATGACTTTTGTGGAGTTGCATGTCTTCTAGTTGTAAAAATTACAAACCTTTGGACTTTTTGACATAAAAAAAATGGTGGGTGCAGGAAAAGGGGCGGGACGAGCGTGGCGGTCGGGTCCTCCGCTGGGGCGAGTGGATTCGGTGGAGGAGGGTTGGGGGTCCTGGGCTGTTTGAGGTATGAAACTGGTCTCGGTACTCAGAGAGGTCGGGCTGCCACCTTCGGTTGGGTCTGAACCGGACTCAGCCTGTCCACTCGTGGTGTTGATCAGGTGACACTTTAGTCCATCTTCAAACTCTTTTACCTTCTCAGTAACGTATTTGGAAGTTTTATTCCCTTGTTTACTCACCAACATGTGCAGTTATTCACAGTTCTTTGCAGATTTCTCATTTTAAATAGTTTGGTTGTGGACTTCACTTGTGAATTCTTCTCGTGGTCTTTTTTCATATCATCAAGTTTATTCTGTAGAAAATCTTCAAAGTTTTCTTCTTTTCCCACTTCTATGTGAGCGTAAAAGCGTGCAGATGTTCTCTGGATGAGCCTGCAGGAGAAAACTGAGCCAGACAGGAGATCTTCCTTCGTGCTCTGAAGTGATGAGACGGGTATTGAATTCTTCTCCACATAACTCCGACTTCAACCCGCTCGCCTGATATCTGATTTTTTTTCCATCTCCAGACTTCTGTCACGTATGAAAATGAGACACATTACCGCTCCATTAATTGATCCGGCCACTGCTTTGAAATGTGGACCTTCCTGAGAATCGGGAATTAGGGCCGACTCCGGGGCCAATTAGGTGAACCCTCGCCCGGCGCATTTCAATCAGCCCGGGCCGTCTGCAGGTAAAATGCCAGACGGAGTCGCCGCTCGCCACTGTGAATGCTAAAGAGCGGCTGGGCGGTAATGCTATTCATGTCCAAATCATGCCGTGAATGCAGCACGCGGGCGCCAGAGGTTAATAGTCTCTCATTGGCTGGTTTTACCGTTGACGATCCTCTGGCTGCTGCTAAATATAACTGACTGATCAGAAACTGGTTCCTCACTTTTACCTTTCATTTTCCTTCCTGCCAATAAGTGAGACGGCCCATCTATGAATACCAAAGAAGAAGAAATGTGATGTAATTATCCCTCTGAGAGGATCCCTTCGGTCATTATCGTCGCTCTGATATGCATTGACTGGCATTGATTTGTGCTTGATTTAACTTATTTAAGAGGTTATTGATTCGTGCTGAGGAATTCTTTTATCTGGTCTTTTATTTTTTTACAACCTTCATTGAGAGGTGACGGGAGAATCAACTCCAACGGGGTTGACTCATGTTGGGTTCTTGGTGCTCTGGCTCCCCCTACAGGCGGTGGAGGTTGAGCAGTTATTACGGCGCCGTCTGAAACGTCTCAGGGACTCTCACCGTCTCTTCCATTGTTACGTCCTCGAGCACCTTCATCTCGCCCGCTGTGAAGTCACCAATAGTTTCGTCACTGTTGGCGTGTGACGTCACACCGTCAGTGACGCACCTTCATCCGACCAGGACGAGGCAGGAGGTGACTGGGTTTGGGTTTTGCTGATTGGAGACGATCGCTGCGGCCCGACGACGCTTCGTAAACATGAGCAAATGTTCCATTGAACGAAACTGGAACAAGACGTCCTCATGTGGACGAAAGTCCTTTATTCTAAGTTAACGTGGATGTTCACGTTTTCTCAAACGTTTTCTGTCTGGCCTCGTTTTGGAGGAAGAAGAATTTCCAGCAGAGCAGAGAGGTCTTTGTCCATCTCGCCTTCGCTTCAAAGCCGAGACCTTCTGGTGGACGGGCCAACCAGCTGTAGGTTTCTGATGTCGCCACCAGAACAACTGGAGGTGTCTCTGAGGATGTCCACCAGAAGATCCACAGCTCCTTCTGCTGGTCCTGGTTCCAAATCTTTGGTCCTGGTTTCAGCTCCTCTAGTCCTGGTTTCAGATCTCTAGTCCTGGTTTCAGATCTCTAGTCCTGGTTTCAGATCTCTAGTCCTGGTTTCAGATCGCTGGTCCTGGTTTCGGATCTCTAGTCCTGGTTCCAGATCTCTAGTCCTGGTTCCAAATCTTTGGTCCTGGTTTCAGATGTCTAGTCCTGGTTTCAGATCTCTAGTCCTGGTTCCAGATCTCTAGTCCTGGTTCCAGATCTCTAGTCCTGGTTTCAGATCTCTTGTCCTGGTTCCAGATCTCTAGTCCTGGTTTCAGATGTCTAGTCCTGGTTTCAGATGTCTAGTCCTGGTTTCAGATCTCTAGTCCTGGTTCCAGATCTCTAGTCCTGGTTCCAGACCTCTAGTCCTGGTTTCAGATCTCTGGTCCTGGTTTTCAGATCTCTAGTCCTGGTTCCAGATCTCTAGTCCTGGTTCCAGATGTCTAGTCCTGGTTTCAGATCTCTAGTCCTGGTTCCAGATCTCTAGTCCTGGTTCCAGACCTCTAGTCCTGGTTTCAGATCTCTGGTCCTGGTTTTCAGATCTCTAGTCCTGGTTCCAGATCTCTAGTCCTGGTTTCAGATCTCTGGTCCTGGTTTTCAGATCTCTAGTCCTGGTTCCAGATCTCTAGTCCTGGTTTCAGATGTCTAGTCCTGGTTTCAGATGTCTAGTCCTGGTTTCAGATCTCTAGTCCTGGTTCCAGATCTCTAGTCCTGGTTCCAGACCTCTGGTCCTGGTTTCGGATCTCTAGTCCTGGTTTTCAGATCTCTAGTCCTGGTTTCAGATCTCTGGTCCTGGTTTTCAGATGTCTAGTCCTGGTTTCAGATCTCTGGTCCTGGTTTCAGATCGCTGGTCCTGGTTTCGGATCTCTGGTCCTGGTTTCAGATCGCTGGTTCTGGTTTCGGATCTCTAGTCCTGGTTTCAGAGCTCTAGTCCTGGTTTCAGATCTCTGGTCCTGGTTTTCAGATCTCTAGTCCTGGTTTCAGATCTCTAGTCCTGGTTTCAGATCTCTGTCTTCTTTAAAATCTGTTTAATATCAGAACAGTGTGTCCAGTAAAACCAGTCAGACCAGTAATGAAGTGAACTGCTGGTTTCAGGCAACAACCAGAGACGTTAAATCACCGTCTGGTTCTGAAAGTGTCCTGAATAAAATGTAATATTGATGTTAGAATTTAAATCAACTTCATCTGCAGCAAAAACACTCAGATTTACTGATAAACGGAGACATTAAAAAAAATCACCTTCAAATTACTTCCAATTAGGGACAATAATCTTTATTATCATTCATTTATTTGTATTTTAAATCTGAAGCTGATTTATTTGAATATTTGAAATCCTGTCAGTTTTGTAGTTTGATTCTTTGTTCAAATTCACATTTGATGGAAGCTGACATCATTTAACTTTAATGACTTTTAATTGTGAAATAAACTAATTACCTGAAAGTTAAGGTGGTTATATTTAACTGTAGCTGAATAAATAAATATGCATTTTATTGTGGTTTGATTCCTTCAAATCTATACTTTATTGTGTCAGTTTAAAGATGAAACTAACATTTGATTTTTTTATGTTTGAATATACATTTTTTTTAAACTGCACCGTTTATTGAGCGTGAAATGAAACTGTTTTAGATAAATAATTTCTTTTTTTTTAATTACATACAATTTTTAAGGTAAACAGCCCCATATTTGAATGCTGCAACATTTATAGTCCTTTAAAATGAAGAAAATACATTTTACAAATAAATTACTCCAGTGCAATTTAAGATCACAATTGTCAAAATGGATTAAATAATTTTCCATGCGTGTAATTGTTTTTAAACGTGAACTGTTGACCGGATGGAAGTAACGTATTTGAACGGAGGACTGTTTTCTTGTAAACTGACTAATTACGGCTCGCTGTCTGTCACATTTCACTCCCATAATCCCCGGCGCTGTCTGCCTGACCGTGTGCTGCGTTCACATGTGTCCCGCCGCTCTAAAGACCGTTGTAATCCCACCATCAGCCAGCGTGAGCTTTAATTGAAATAATCCCCGCCGACGAGCGGCCGGTCGCCTCGCAGACATGCGGGCCGAGCCAGGCCCGTGATGGGTCCAGTTTAACCCACTGTGTGACTCTGACCTTTCCCTCGCTGCTCGCTGGGACCATCTGAACCCGTCCCAGCGAGGACATCTGGTCGGGTACTGGGGAGGTCGTTTGATCCGCCTGGCTGGTCCCAGAGGCCTTTCAGAGCCGGCGCTGCTGGACGGGTCCTGGTCCAATGACAGCGGACAACGACAGCAGCACAGCGGAAAGGAGGGAGGAGCCCAGAGCCTTTGTTCCTCCGGCCCGACTCTGAACCTTCCAGGATCCTGCAGGAGCCTCGGATGCTTTCCGCCGTCGTGACACAATAATCTGGCTTCACCTCCGTTTCTACCGCCGCAGCTGTAAATGTGAACAAACGTCCGGAGCCTTGAGTGGAAAGACGCCGTTTCCAGACCGACTTTATTTCTGAAGCACTTCCACGCAGCTGAAACAAGACGCTGCATGTAGGGAATTAAATTAAAACACGAGACATAAAAACAAATAAAGCAGGACCAAGAGGGAAATAAAAACACCAAAGTCAAATTGATGAGTCACTCTGGACCGAAGGAGGTCCTGAGACCGGTTTTAAACGTGGATGGAGGGATCTGACCTGTATAAGAAGAGTCGACTCTTTGATCTGGTTCAGCTGATCAGCTGATCACCTCCTGATGATGTCACTCCTTCAGACAGAACCGTTCTGGGCTGCTGGTACCGGTTGACCTCCACGGTCTGCGCGCTAGTGCCCCCATGTGGAGCAGTCGCTCAGCGCTGGGTGTTGACCAGGCGTCGGGAGATGGTGATCACAAGACGTCACAACCAGCCCTCCGCCATTTTTCTGTCCAGGGACCCATTGAGAGACGATGGCGGCGGCGTCTCACTGACGTTCTGCCCTGAAATGAGCTCTGAAGGCTGAAATCGCCTTTAAAGCTGCTTGAATGCCGCGAAGAGCAGTTGTTCGTGGATGCAAGAGCAGATCGGACCCGTCCAGATTCTCCGAGACTGAAGGATCAAAGGCCGAAGATCTCAGCAGAAACACGGAGCACTCAGGAGACCGAAAGGACCCGGACCTTGTTCTGACCAAGGTGAGGAAAATCACTTCTGATTTAACCACCAATTTAACAAATTTAACCAGTCTGTTTAACGTTTCTAAAGTCAGATGGGAAAGATGACTATAGATGGACATCACTGCCTGGTCCAGTTTGGCCCGGCCCAGTTCAGGCCGCTGATACGTAGCCACATCTTCACCTGATGGTGAACCTCCGGGGAGTTGAAGGTCTTCAGTTCCTCCACCTTCATCATGAAAAATATAAAGTACCGTGAATTTAGCCCCATTTGGGCCGTCGGTGAACCGAGTCTGATGACGACAACAAACCGTGGATGTCCTGAAGCTCCTGCTGAATCCACTCAAGATTACAGTGATCCCTCGCCAATTCGCCCTTTAAGTTCCGCGGTTTTAGTTAGTCGTGGATTTTTCAGAAATATGTAATGTAATAAAAAAATAAAGAAAAATTGCGGAAACATCACAGGATGTTGTGCGCGTTCTCTCACAGCGAAGAAATGTTGTGAGCCAGGGTCCCTTTAAGAAGGTGGCCTTATGGGTAATGGTGTGGCCTTATGGGTAATGTAGTGTGTGTGTCGTGGGACGGCAGAATGAAAACGGGGTTAGATGAAAAGTGTAGTGAGCATCAACAGCAGCCCAGCGTGTATAGATTTACATTCTCTGTTAACCGACAGGAGCCCAACAATACAACCTGTGTGATGTTACAAGTTCCTGCAGTGACAGAATAAAGTTCCCGTTCCATGCAGAGAAAACCAGACTTTTTCTTTTGTTGTTGTTAGCGTGTTAGCCGCTAATTATGTGCAAAACATAGCACAATAGCAGCAGTTTGTTTACTACGGTTCAGAGACCAGAGGCTGTGAAGGAAACAGAAAGACCACAGTTGAGCCTTTGTCTTGTTTCGCTACTTTTTTGAGGTTTTTATACATATTATTTAGGCTCGGGGGGCTCCGGCTCCAGATCACGGATTTTGATTTTCGTGGGGGGGCGCCGGTCCCCATTAACTGTAAAAAAATAAGGGATCACTGTATTTGTCCTTTCTTTGTTGCAAATTAGTGAATTGTACAAAATTGTAACGGCAGTTCACAAGCCCACATCACTTCAGACGCTGTCCAATCAAAACAGAACTTTTTTTTTTTTGTCGGTTGTCACGATGTTACCGTGATTGACTTGAAAACAAAAATCACTTTTTTCTTTTATTTCTGGCTTAAATTAGACAGTTACATGATTAATGATCAAAAATGCACAAATAGCATGTAGTGATGACGATGACGTGTCCAGTCCAGTTGTCCTCTGGGTTCGGGTCGGTCCTCCTGAGGTCTGCAGGGTCTCTGCATCACCGGGGCTCCAGAGCAGAACCCCAGAAACGTCCTGTTACTGCCGTTTCCAGCGCGGAGGTTTGAGCCAGTAGATTCCCGTCATCACGAGGCCGAAGCTCGTGAAACCTTTTTATTTTAAACACACAGCTCTGTTTGTAATGCATCACCTCTCTCCTGCGTCTGAGTGGCTTCGTCTCTGCCTCCGTGTCTAAAACAGTGCGCTAACATCTGCAGCCCATTTAGCGCCGCTGACACCGGGCTAATAACAGAGTGTTGAGTGTTTGTGTGGAAGCAGCAGCCAGCGAGCGCAGCTGAGAGGCGTCAGCGCCTCCTCCAGCAGTCACCCCGGCGTTAAAGGGACGCGCCGTGTCCGGCGGACTGTTTCTCACCTCCACTGAGACCCGGGGGGGGCGGGGTCATTTCCACAGGTGACCCTGCAGCAGTGGCGCTCCGCTCTCCTCCTCTCTCTTTCGCCACATTGTTATCCCTCCATTTCAAATTATTGATCTTTTACAAATATTTTTCAAGGTATCTTAATTACTCGCAAAAGAAGCGGCGCCTTGGCCGGCGTACAACACAAATAAGTTAATTTGCATTTCTGTGTTGTGAGTGTTTTGGCAGGCGCCGCGCCGGTCCAGATTGTAACCCCTATTTCTGCCTCCAAAAACCTGCCTTGGAGGAGCGTCCACGGAGGGATTAGGGATTTAGTGGGGAAGGTAAGTGTGACTACAAGCTTTGGCTCGCCATCTGCTCCCCAGCAGAGTTGAGGCCAACCTGTGCAGCCTGCAGCAAAGACCTGGGCGCTCTGCTCGCTCCGGCTCGAGCCAACCTGGCGCCCGCGGCCCCAATCACCAACAGTCTGCTGATTAGTTGTAAGAAGCACTCCATATGTAGCAAAGTTTTTTCCCCTCCTTTCTGCCTGGCTGTCTGTCTCCTTCCCTTCCTCCCTTCCTGCCTTTCCTCTCATCCTCGCGTATTCTCTCATCACATTAAATAAAGATGGATGGACGGATGGCAGACTGCCTTCGGTTGTCTGGCAACGCGAGCCCGTTCTTCCTCCCTCTTCTTCCCTCTCACCTCCGACAGAAAACACGGCCAGGGAACGAGAGGAAGATGGAGATGAAGGAGGAGAAGGAATCCTGGCCGTCCTCCTCCCCTCGTCTCCTTCCTCCCTCGCCCTCTTTTGCCTGGCAGCGCCGGGAGACAGATGACAGGGGTTTGTGGCCGTCTGATCACCCCTGGGTGGGTATTTTCTCATTTATTTAGCGGCAGCTTATGAAAGGAAAATAACAAGATGAAGAAGAAGAATGAAGAAGTGGAAGGTGGGTATCTGGGCCGGACCTGGACTGGACTGGATGGAGAAACCACACATCTGTGACGTCACCTGGAAGTCCAGCAGACGGCCGATGGGGTGAATGATCCATGACATCATTATCCATGACATCATCCGCGGGTTTAGAGGTCAGCGGAGATCAGCTCCGTTTTTTGCCCCAGTGGCCAGCGGAGGAACTGCAGGTTTCGGGGCCTCCACGCCGGCTGTAGCCCCTGGTTCAGGAACCAGAGGAGCAGAGGATGCGACGACTCCCTTGGTGGAGATATCCGAGAAGATCAGACGACACCGGAGGAGGAGGAAGAGGGAAAGAAAAGGAGGGTTTGAGAAAGAGGAGAAATATAACGCTCATTCCCGTTGCCAGGAACTTATTTCTCACTATTAATTATTCATATTTTGTTGCAGTAATCCAATACTCAGGTGAGGGCGGCCGCTCGTGATAGAACATGTAATTTTGAAGCTTAATGGCGGCAGGGCGGCCTGAGCGAGAGATTAGAAACAGAGAATAAATCACTAATGGCTTTGCGAACGCGGAGCAGCTTGAATCCGTCTTGCTTTGTGTTTACTTGTGTTTTATTGCGGTACGACGCTCGGAGGGAAACGCTCCGCCGTGACCTTTCTCCTGAGTTTGAGACGCACCGCTGCGCGATGATGATGATGATGATGGTGGTGGTGGAAAAAAAAAAAGACACTTTCCAGGCCAGATCTGTCCAAACAAAGAGTTCATCAGCATCTTCTCAGCTGACGATGAATTTCCAGCAGAGGAGGAGTGACATATTTAAAAATGCACTTCGTTCTTACAAATAGCATTTTTCAAGCAGAATAGCACCATCACTTACTTCTGATCCGATTAGCTCTGTTCTGTTTCCCTCCTCGAAATTCATCTTCAATCCTGTACCTCCATTTGTCTGCTGAGACGCTCCACCGCAACAGTTTATGGACATGCAGGAATTTAGGAAAGATTATAAACATACAGCCGTTCTGAATTGTGCCCCGGGGCCATGACTTTTTTTTTTTAAATTTTTTTTTATTCTAGGCTCCCACATAAATGTCTCTGTCATCCTGTCCTCCATCAGACACCCTGATGGTGCAGGAGGCGTTCGCTTGCTCTCAACCATCTATATTCAGACGCAGAAATGAAGAAAGCAAAAGATAAGTATAATAAAAATAAAAATATGCAAATGTGCTTGCTCCCCCCCCCATTTAATCTGTTTTAATTCAAAAACAGACAAGGAAAGAGTTGAAAATGCAGGAAAAATCATCCATGTTGAAACTGATTATGTTTAAATTATTGTCAACTTCTTAGTTCACTTGACTTTTTTAGTGTTTGACAAGAACATTATCCTTTTCTACATATTCAAAAATGAGAAACGTTTCTCAACATTGGCCCTTAAAAACTGACAGTGATGCCTGAAATGTTTTCATTTATTTGACAGAAGTATTTACGTGATTTTGATGCGTTTACAAACCACCAGCAGGCTGTTACATTGCTTCAGCTTTCCCAGCTGCAGTTAGCCCGCCCAGTTCATCAGTAGGAAGAATTAATCAGGTTTTTCCTGGACTTGAATTTATTCCTGGATCCAGAACTGGATGTTTTACTGGACAAATGCTTTGTAGTGTTATCCACAGGTTTCCAGGTGATATTGAAGCCTCGTCTTCCAGGGTTATAATAGTTTTGGATTTTCCTTTAGTTTTAGTTTTTATTTAGTTTTTAGTTTTTCAAATTCAGTTAGTTTTAATTTGTAGTTTAGTAGTTTTGCTAGTTTTATTTGTTTTTGTTTTGAAATGCTTAGTTTTAGTTTAGTTTTTATTAGTTTCAGTGTTAGTTTTAGTTTTATTTTGTAAATTAGGGTTGTAATTTTGGTTGGAGTGAAGCACTGAACTTTTTGAAGGCTATCGAATCATCGTGTTAACATTCTGGTCTCAATAAACATATTTATCAATGCGTCTTCCCTCTTGTGGTGTTCCTGCGTATTTACTGACCAGCAGCTATCTGGTCTCCATGGAAACAGTCCATTATAGTTGCTGTTTTCTCCCGTTCCTTCCCAACGCTGACTGGCCTGCAGCTGTAGCTTCTCTTTCCAGGGGGCTAGCTTAGGCTAGCTTATCCAGCTAGTCTTGGTTAGCTTCTCTTTCCAGGGGTTTAGCTTAGGCTAGCTTATCCAGCTAGTCTTGGTTAGCCTTCTTTCCAGGGGGCTAGCTTAGACTAGCTTATCCAGCTAGTCTAAGCTAGCTTCTCTTTCCAGGGGTTTAGCTTAGGCTAGCTTATCCAGCTAGTCTTGGTTAGCCTTCTTTCCAGGGGGCTAGCTTAGACTAGCTTATCCATCTAGTCTTGGTTAGCTTCTTTCCAGGGGGCTAGCTTAGGCTAGCTTATCCAGCTAGTCTTGGTTAGTATTCCACACATTGTATCACCTGCTTCTACAACAAGACTCTTATTTTTATCGTTAACACAGTCATAGTCAAAGAAATCCCAAATAGGACTGAGACGCTTTCTACCAACTTTTGCCGCAGCCATCACTGCTGATCACTTTAGTTTTTTTTTTTTGCGGTTGTTGTTGTACGGCAGAGCGAAGTTAATAGATTTCAAATGTTTATGAGAAAAAATTACTAATACGAAAACGAAGGACATTCTTGACATTATTATAGTTAATTTGTTTTATAAACACGTAATACAGTTTCAGTTATCGTTTTTAAAAAAACTTGTTTTTTTTATTTCAGTTAACGAAAATGTTTTTTCAATTCTAGTTTTCGTTATTTTGTTTGTTTTCGTTAATGATAATAACCTTGTCGTCTTCCTCGTCCTCTGCAGCGCCATGTTTAAAAGGGCGGTTCAGTCAACTGAATTCTATGGATGCACCTTAAAAAGCATTGTTTTGGTTTTTTTAGGCTGAACTAAAAGACTGCTGCAGGCTGAGGCTGTTTTCAAAAGGTAAAACTGCTAGAAGTGGAAAAAACCTGCAGAATGAGGGAAAGATGTGGCTGCAGAGGAGTTGTGGATGTGTGGAAAAGGAAAGGGACGACCTGAAAGCTGATTTTTACAGCTGGCCTAAAACACCTCCGTCCAGGAGGGTGGAGGATGCAGCGGACGTGCCGTGGCATCACTGGCTTTGAAATGCACACGTGGAGAGGATTTTTGATGGTCGGGGTGTCTCTTCATGGGGGGGGGGGGATTATGGGGTGGAATATGCACACATCTTGCATGCTCTCCGGGCTCCTGCAATTTGGGCTAAAGAAGAAAGTAAAGGTCAGCCACGTTAGTCAGATTGTGCTCCACAAATCCTAAAGAGGCTCGCTGGCCACGCTGAATGTATTCCCTGCAACATAATTAGCCCCCTCAATTCCCTGTCGTGCCAGGCTACCGGGTGTCTCGAAAGCCCCACCCCTTCCCCCAAAATGCCTCTCACCTCTGCTTGTTCTGCTCTGAAGCCCCCCCCCATCACACGTCGTTGCTAGCCCAAACTTGCTGCAGATGCGGTCGGCTGATGCATAAATTAGTCATCAACATTAGCATTAGCCGGAGCGTGGCACCCGGTGCCAACTGCTCTCCGAACGGCCATAAAAGGTCATGTTTTGATGACTGAATGCCACACAGGCACCTTGGCTCCCCGGAGGAGGGTTCCCCAGGTGCACGTGAAAGGTTAAAAATTACCTACCCGCCACCGCCTGTCTCTGGCGAAGGAAATAATTAGGGGGTTTTTAGGGAGCGGCAGAATGGCTGGCTGTCAGATGACAGAGCGTTACCTAATGGTCGTATCTGGGGAAGAGTCAAGCGGCCTGTCATTCTCTTGACAGGACAAATGAGCATAATGGTGGCAGGGAAATGGGCGCCTGGTCCCCCCCTTTATTTTTCCTGAGCCAGGGAGGTGGAGGAGCAGGGCTAAAATGGCAGCGCCTGAGCAGAATAACACAAGGACGTTAACCTTTTACATAAATGTGTTAACATGTGTAAAAGTGAGGCTCGGCGCCCTGGAACAAGCAGGCTCGAATTCAGATTTCTGCTCTGGCGCCTGAGCCAGAGAAGATCTGCTTTTGGTGTTTGGTGACGTCCAAACCAGAATTTACAGCAGGTTGAACAGGAAGTTTCACATGAAGAACCAAAATTAAAAACACCTAATAGCACAAGATGAGTTCAAACACTGGCCCTGATGTCTTCAGCGTGCTGGAATTACTCCTGTTCAATAATCAATCTTTTTACATTTTTATAGTATTCATATATATATATATATATATATATATATATATATATATATATATATATATATATATGTATAACATGTATAACACGTACGTATGTGTGGTGTGTATATATACATATATATATATATATATATATATATATATATATAATATATATATATATATATATATATATATATTATTTATATATATATATATATATATATATATATATATATATATATATATATATATATATATATATATATATATATATATATATATATATATTATATTTTTATATAGTTTGTCGAAAGATTTTTTTGGAAGGGGGCAGAGAGAACGGGGAAGACACGCAGCAAAGGCCCGCTGAGCCGGGAATCGAACTCACGACCAGCTGCACGAGGACTGTAGCCTCTATATATGGGCCGCCTGCCTTAACCACTGCACCACCGGGGCGGCCCACAAGATGCAAATTTTGTCGTAAAATCTTAAATTTGGCAAAATTGTGATGTTTTGACAAAAATCAATAAATGCAACTTAATGCTGCTTTGTTCCATAATCACATTTACAACATTTTGTTGTAAAATCACAAATTTATGAAAAAGCTTATTGCAGATTCTAATTGCAAAAAATCAACTTTTGCAAAATCTTGTCTCCTGAAATCACATTTCTGTTGTAAAATGGCAAAATTTGCAGTCTTGCAATTTTTTGTTACAATATCTGGCATTTTGCAGGATTCCAGAATTTTTTTTGACCAAAAAAAAATCAACAACTTTCTGCTTCAAACTTTTGTACAACTGGAACTTTTGTGTTTCCATTTGAGCTGATCTTCAGTCTCCACAGCGGACTGATCTCTGACTCAACGGACGCTGGACGCTCTTCCTGATACACCTGAACTTTGAACCTGGACCCTCCCACCTGGTTGGTGACCTAAACCTAATCCTCTCAGCTACTGGAGGGGCGGAGCACTCCACCTTTATGTCCTAAAATTCCAACTTGTTCTCACAAAATATCAACTTTTGTCTTGAAATGTCAATATTAGTAATCGTGGAACTCAATTTGATGTTTTAAACACTTGAGTCGTAGCAGCTGTAACAAAAATCAGTTTCACCTCAGAGATCAATACAGTTGTGATTGTGACACTTCCGAGCAGAAGGTGGCAGCACTGCACCTCAAACCCTTCTACTTGGTCCTATTTGTCGATCAAAAAGAAGAAGAAGAAGAAGAAGAAGAAGAGGTGAAGGTTTCAGTGACAGCTGACAGCTTTGGAGGATTGACGTCACTGAATCTCTGGAGCCTCAGTCGTCATCCAGGTGAGGAACATCTTCTGCTCCTGTTACCTGTTTTAGACACCAACACGTCCTCAGAGAAATGTCCTGAAGTAAAGCCAAAGGTTTCAAAGAAGCAGTGAAGAGCTGCAGACAAACGAGCAGCACCTGTGAACACACCTGGACCAGAAGAAGAGGGTCTGGATTCAGCTTCCCAAACCTCTGCTTCTGTCTAAATAACTAAATAGCTTTACGGGCCGATGTCACACACAAACAACTTCAGTATCTCTCTGGTGTCCAGTTCTGTTTCTCCCGGGGCCACATCACTATCATGGGTTAGGGTTAGGGTTAGTATCAGTAACCATAACCTTAACCCTAACCATTAAAGGTTAGGGTTAGTATCACTAACCTTAACCCTAACCATTAAAGGTTAGGGTTAGTAACACTAACCTTAACCCTAACCATTAAAGGATAGGGTTAAGGTTAGTATCAGTAACCCTAACCTTAACCCTAACCATTAAAGGTTAGGGTTAGTAACACTAACCTTAACCCTAACCATTAAAGGATAGGGTTAAGGTTAGTATCAGTAACCCTAACCTTAACCCTAACCATTAAAGGTTAGGGTTACTTATTATCTTGATATTTTACCCCAACGTAGCAGCTACGCTTTGACACCAAACAATGACCCAAGAAGAGCAAGTCAGGGACCGACAACTTAGAGTATCTCTTGTAATATTGTAGATTTAAAAAAACAATTGTGAGAAGTAACTCTTTTTTTAATTACAACTTTTTAACATAAAATTTAATTTTCTTTCTTGTAAAACATCAATTTTAGCAAAATTTAAACATTTTGACATAAAATTACAACTTTGTTGAACATTTTTTTAAACTTTCTGTCCTGAAATCACAAATTTTACTTGTAGAAAAAAAAAAGTGAAATTAGAAAACTTCAACTTTTACAAAAAGGTAAGTTTTGTAAATTTTAGTTTCGTGGAATGTGTTGTTTCTGTAAAAAAAAAAAATACAAATTTTGTCATAAATTTACGTTTACAAAATCGTAACTTTTTGACTTGAAGATGTTGCTCGGTCATCTCCAGGCCAGTCTCTTTGCTGGTCTCCTGGTTGGTCTCTTTGCTGGTCTCCTGGTTGGTCTCTTTGCTGGTCTCTTTGCTGGTCTCCTGGTTGGTCTCTTTGCTGGTCTCTTTGCTGGTCTCTGGTTGGTCTCTTTGCTGGTCTCTTTGCTGGTCTCTTTGCTGGTCTCCTGGTTGGTCTCTTTGCTGGTCTCCTGGTGGTCTCTTTGCTGGTCTCCTGGTTGGTCTCTTTGCTGGTCTCCTGGTTGGTCTCTTTGCTGGTCTCCTGGTTGGTCTCTTTGCTGGTCTCCTGGTTGGTCTCTTTGCTGGTCTCTTTGTCTCTTTGCTGGTCTCCTGGTTGGTCTCTTTGCTGGTCTCCTGGTTGGTCTCTTTGCTGGTCTCCTGGCCGGTCTCTTTGCTGGTCTCTCTGCTGGTCTCCTGGTTGGTCTCTCTGCTGGTCTCCTGGTTGTTCTCTTTGCTGGTCTCCTGGCCAGTCTCTTTGCTGGTCTCCTGGTTGGTCTCTCTGCTGGTCTCCTGGTTGTTCTCTTTGCTGGTCTCCTGGCCGGTCTCTTTGCTGGTCTCTTTGCCAGTCTCCTGGTTGGTCTCTTTGCTGGTCTCTCTTTGCTGGTCTCCTGGTTGGTCTCTCTGCTGGTCTCCTTTGAAGTCATTACTGACTCAAAGGGGCGGTTGGTTCCCTTCATCATTTGTTCAGAAATGTTGTATTAAAAGCTTGTGATTGTCTTTCCGTGGTCTTGGGGACCAGATAAGATGTGTCGACCTTTAGTTTGACACATGTGCTATAAAGGCTACTTTACACTGGATCATTTCTGGATCCATATAAGATGATAACATCTCATACTGCAAACCTGCATCAGCTTCATCTTGGCTACGATGTCAGGATGGTCTGTCAGATGATGAGTCCTCTTGAATCGTAGGTGACGACTGACATGGAGATCTGGACGGATTGAGAATTACGTCATCAGTAAATGACATGTAAAAATTAACGGCTTTGTGGTTGCGTCAGTCTTTATATACTTTATATCATTTTATTTGATGCTAAAAAAAATTGGACAGTACTTTCTTAGAACAGGGTTATAATAGTTTTGGATTTTCCATTAGTTTTAGTTTTTTAGTTTTTAGTTTAGTTTTTCAAATTCAGTTAGTTTGAATTTGTTTTTAGAGCAGTTTTGCTAGTTTTTATTCGTTTTTGTTTTGAAATACTTAGTTTTAGTTTAGTTTTTATTAGTTTCAGAGTTGGTTTTATTTTTATTTTGTAAATTAGGGTTTTAATTTTGGTTGGAGTGAAGCACTGAACTTTTTGAAGGCTATTGAATCACATAGTCGTGTTTACATTCTGGTTTCAATAAACATGTTTATCAATCCATCTTCCCGCTTGTGGTGTTCCTGTGTATTTACTGACCAGCAGCTATCTGGTCTCCATGGAAACAGTCCATTATAGTTGCTGTTTTCTCCCGTTCCTTCCCAACGCTGACTGGCCTGCAGCTGTAGCTTCTCTTTCCAGGGGGCTAGCTTAGGCTAGCTTATCCAGCTAGTCTTGGTTAGCCTTCTTGTGTGAGCTTTTCAAATGGACTTTCAGATTTGTGGGTTTTTTCTCCTTGAGAAGTATTCCACACATTATATCACCTGCTTCTGCAGCAAGGTACTTATTTTTATTGTTAACACAGTCATAGTCAAAGAAATCCCAAAGAGGACTGTGCTGCTTTCTCCCAACTTTTGCCGCAGCCATCACTGCTGATCACTTTTTTTTTTTTTTGCGGTTTTTGTTGTACAGCGGAGCGAAGTTGATAGATTTCAAACGTTTATGAGGAAAAAAAATTACAAACACGAAAACTAAGGACGTTCTTGATATTATAGTTAATTTTATTGTTCGTTTTATAAACAGATATTACAGTTATCGTTTTTTTTTAAAAAACTTACGATAATAACCTTGTCTTAGATGTGTAATTATGAAAACCATTTTTGTTTGTTTTTTTTTTTGTACCAGGCTGTCTATTGCTGTTGGAAAGTTGGACTTTTTAAGAAGGTCTGTTGGCTTTTGTTCTGTTTTGAAACCTCTCAGTGGTCAGTTGAGGAACTGCAGCTGCTGTTTTTTTTTTTTTTTTTTTTGTTAGAACTGGTTTGGCTCCAGTCTGGATTTGGGGATGTTGCTGCTCGGCATCTTCTCCGTTCCCAGATGACAGCTGGCGATCGGCTCTACCTCCCTGACTGAAACCGAAGTTGCTCTGAAAGTTAAATCCATTAAGCTCGAGTCACTTCCACGTCTTCCTCACGCTGAGACGTCCGTGGACGCAGGAGCTCGCTGGACTCAAACCCGTGGCCTGAGATGCTCTGATGATCAGGTGCTTCAGATCCGCATGCTCATCCCGCACGCTAACAGAGGGATTATTAAGACAACAAACTTAAATGCTCCATATAAATAATACGTTCAGAGATGCAAACCGGCTCGGCTGACACTGTTTAAGCAGCGCCTCCAACATCTGTTTACGAGCACTTTGCCTAATGATATCATCTGATATCATTAACTGTGGCAGCGCGCGGCACGGCGGCAGCAGGTGCAGCTGTTCGTGCCCCCCCCACCCCCCAACATCTCCCCACTGCACATGTATACATCCGCACAAACACGCCAGCAGAGGAGAAGCCCATCAACGCTGGCTCCAAACCCTTTCCTCTCTGCCACCCCACAAATCGCCAAACTGCTCATTAGGACAATTTTCCTCAACAAAAAAAAAGCGGCCCCTATGATTTCAATCTGTATATCACCTGTAATTGTAGTTTTTAGCGAGAGTCTGATTCCATACATTTAGCGGGAGTGTGCTGGGACGTTGGGTACGAGTGCTGGAAGTCCGCCTCTCGCTGCGGCCGCCAGCTGCAGCAGTTTTTCTGTTTTTTTAATGTTTTTTTTAGGCGGATGTGCGTGTGTTTTCAGGAGAGGTGGAGGCGGGAACCTGGTGGCTCTCTGCTTTGTTTCCTCACAGGTTTTCTCTGTTTAGATGCTGGAAATTACAGAAAATTATTATCTCTGGCAGCAACGGTGACGCGGCCTCGTCTTCCTGACCGGAAGGTCGTGTTTAGATGGGTCTCCGACGGTGGATGACTCTGATGTGTTTGCACTGTTCCACGAGACAATTAGCTTATTTATGCATCCAAACAGAAAGAGCACGAGGTTAAATGTTCACGTCTGTTACAGAAAGAACGAAGTAAAACCCGTCGTCCTGAAGGAGAGATCTACGGCGGCGTATTAGGGCCACACTGAAAAAAAAAATTGTGGGCAATGATTTTTTTTTTCATTCCTCACTTACAAGAAGAAAGTCGAAATGTCGATAATAAAGTCGAAGTGTCGATAATAAAGTCGAAATGTCGAGAATAAAGACGAAATGTCGATAATAAAGTCGAAATGTCGAGAATAAAGACGAAATGTCGATAATAAAGTCGAAATGTTGAGAATAAAGTCGAAATGCAGTTTCCACAATAAAGCTGTGGAATAACTAAAAATAAAGATTTATTCAAACCAGCTTTACTCTACCAACATAATGTCTGTGTCTATGTACTTTTATCACAGACACAGTATTATAATAAGTATTCGTACTTTAAAGAGATTGTGTCAGAAATTGCACCTATTCAGAAAAAGAAACTGTACTGATTTCTGGAAACTGCATTTCGACTTTATTCTCGACATTTCGACTTTATTCTCAACATTTCGACTTTATTCTCAACATTTCGACTCTAATCTGGAGCTGGGACTGTGATGTCACAGATCTCAATTATTCCTTGTAAAACTGTATTTTAAGACTTTGATGACCAGAAACAAATGTCAGGACACCAAGAACTAGGGATGGGAATTGAGAACCGGTTCCTGTAGAGAACCGGTTCCGTGTGTTTCAATTACATGGAATCGTTTGGCAGTTTATCCAGCGATTTTCTTATCCATTCCAACCAGCACGAATCTCACATAATTTACGCAAGTTACGTCAATTCCAGAAAGCACTTATGTGATTAAGTTATGTCGGTTTTGCGCGTTAGCATTGCAGTTGTAAACAACAATGGCGCCCACCAGGTTCAAACGGTCCAAAGTTTGGCTTCACTTCACCAAAGAAAGATGGCAACAAGGCAACTAGCAGTCATTGTAAAGTGGAGATAACAGCGTCGGGAGGGAACACGGCTAACACGCAGAAACATTTGAACACACAACATGCTAACGAGTGTCGTGTTTTTGACGGTTCGGACTGATGGATCTCAACCCAGCAGCAGTAGCCAAGCTAAGATCACCTCTGGTAACTCTGGTTAGTAGCTATCCCGCTGCCTATGTGCCTCTTTGTAAAACACGCTATAACATTAACGCTATGCTATTAAACGAATGCCTTCTGCATTACATTTAGAAGATGACCGTGACGAGAGAGAGAGTCTGGCTGGCTCAGAGGCTGACAGCACTCGCTACTGCTCACTAACTACCTCCAGAAAGAAGTAGGGTTAGGGTTAGGGTTAGGGTAACCCTAACCCTAACCCTAACCCTTCCTGAAAAACCAGACATGCTTATTTATCTGCGAAAGAATTAATTCTTCATAGTATTTGCAGATTTGCACTATGCACTGTTCTGTTATCTTCTGTTATCTGTTATCTTTCTTTATCATTATTTTTGAGTGCTTAGTGAGCTCATATATCCTTTTAAAAGGGAGATTTTTTCATTTCTATTAGGAAAAATATGTTATTAAATGTTCCACATTCTTGTGTATTTGCACAGTTACATATTACAACAGTTAACACGTTATCCAGGCTTTGGGCCTCTTTGGACCTCGCTGTTGAGTTTGTAAGGTCGTGACCTCTAGGTAAAAAAAAAGTGATGCTAATAAAACTATTTGTTTTCCTTTTTCCCCAAATTAGAATCAATAAGAGAATCGATAAAAAAAATCGAATCGTTAAACAGTATCGATAATGGAATCGGAATCAGAAAAATCTTATCAATTCCCATCCCTACCAGGAACAGGGGGTTATCTTTTTGTTTTTGAGCTGTGAGTCCCTTCAGGCATTCAGCCAGACTTATATTTTATTTTAATCTTCTTTAGCAGCTTGTCCCCTGTGAGTTGTAAATGTTTAAGGAATGAAGAACTTCAAGGACCTTGGAGGATCCAGAGCAGACCACATCAGATCTGAAAGTTTGAAAGTTTTGTCAAGTGAAAGATGCTTTTTTTTTTTTTTAAATCTTTGTCCGGTTTGTGTATTTTCCTTCCCCATAAATTTGAATTTCCTGGCTCTCGACAGCTTCATCAAAGACCAGCACGTTGGCAGCCAGAGGAGGAGTTTTTTTTGCAGGCAAAGACCCCGGCATTGAACCCGCTCCGAGCGCCGGGCGCCGGCGGGGATCACATGAGGACCGCACGCACACAAAACGCCATTCTTACGTACACGCCGACAACAGACCGGCAGCAAACACACACTCCTCCTTCCAGCTGTTCTCTAAATGTTGATTACACAAGACACTGGGGGAGCCCCCCCCCCCTCCTCCTCCTCAGTCAGGTATCCGGGCGATCCCCCCCCCCTCACTGAGGCTGCACGGGGACCGACTGACCCGAGGAGTGGGGTGACCCAGGGTTGGGGGTCCAGAGAGAGGGCTCGGCCTCGGGGCCTCTTGGCTGGGTGCTCCTTCCCCCTCCCCCCTCCCTTCCCTCGGCTCTGTGAGCGGCGAATCTCGGGACGCGGAGACATGGACGGAGACGGCAACGGCCCGGGGACAACTGGCCGAGCAGCAGGATGGAGAAACAAAAAAAAAAAAGAAGCGCCCCAACGTCAAGCTGCTCGGTTAACTTTGTGTCAAGTGAGATGAAAACGTGGAAGAATCAATCTGATTATTTTAATCAGGGGTGATTTTGTTCGCTGGAAATGTGTACATTTTCGAGCACTTAGCTGGAGATGTTCAGATAAAAGTCTGAGGCTGCACGTGAAAATGCTCCCTGGAACGTATTTTTACTCTGACATGAACTCTAATGAAGCATCACAGAGGTCGTTGAGCGTCAGGATCCTCAACGACTGAGTCTCTGCTGAGGAGGAAACATGAAGGTTTTAGAATCCACGAACAAGCTTAGAAAAGTTTTAAAATGGTAAACGGTGAGTTAGAATAATAGGATGAAGTAATCTGGTAGCTGAGAAAGGTCAGATGACACGTTTGGTGGTTCATGTCCAGGAGGAACCGCCACATGTTCAAACATCTAACACTGCTCAGGTTCACTAGCGTCCACGTTTGCACAGTTATTCATCATTTTTGACTTTTCTAGTTCCTGGATGAACTGGGCTGCTGAACTGGTTTTATTCAGATTCAGGAACACGTTTATTGATCCTGACACTTCTGCAGGGATCTGTAACCGTACAGGGGGGAAGACTGTTATGTCCCTCATCAGATATAATTGCATAAATTTTTATTGTAGTTTTGTAAATATAGTGATGGCTCAGTTAAAGACTGGTTTATTTGTAGCTCTCACATAAAACACACTGGTTTCTCTGTTGCATCAAGGAAGTAAACAAACTGCAGAGGAGAGCCCACACTGCCCCTTGGTGGTCAGTGGTGGAATTGCAGAGCGGCATGAACGACTGAGTAAAAAAAAAACGCCAAAGGCGGCGTAGGCTGCTGCGCTTGGCTGATGTGCGTATCGGCCTCAACAGTTCAGCTCATGACAAGAAGAAAGTCATTGAAGCATGAAGAGAGAGTTGGAGCTGTCCCAGTCCTGTTACAGATGTTTCAGGTGCAGCATCTGAAATGAGGGTGGATGCTAACAAATGTTAGAGAGTGAATGTTGGGTGATGTTGACCAGGTGAGCATCGCTGACTGAGGAATTTCTGGATTATTGAATCTGTGATGTCATCTGCACGGATTTTGAAGAGTCCTTTTTCTCATATTGTGCTGAGTAAACAAATAAACTGGCGGAACGAGCTGTGCTGAGAAAGCCCACCTCAGTTCAGGTACAGTTAGCAATTTTATCTTAGCTGGCTTTGATTACGCTAATCTGTGATGCTAATTAACGTTGCTCAACATTCATTCTGATCAAATCAAGTGTCTATACTGAAACGACATCTGAAACGAGGACTAGCAGAGCTGAAGGAAGGATTAGCGAAGGTCTGCTGGGAAACGCCGGTTGTCTATCTTCACATGGGCTCGTTAAAGTCAGGCTAGCCTGTAAATTGTGGGATGATTGACAGCAGGTCCTGAAATTATCCTCCGTGGTTCCTCCATCTTAGCTTCAGGAGCTGTGGAGCTGCTGGTGGACAACCACAGAGGGACCTCCTGTTTCACATGTATTCCTCAGAAATGACAGCTGCGTCCAGCTGAAGCTGCTGTTTCACAAGGCTTCATCCTCATAACCTTCCAGAACAATCCACAACCCGTCAAGGTGGTCTTTTAGTACAGGTGGGAACACAACGAAGCATATTCTTTTATGGTGACATTTTTATTCACGGCTCAGAAGTCAATGTAAAGGCTAAGCAGTTGAAATGGTGACAACTGATGTAGCTGTTGGCTAACAGCTACTTTTTACTGCTTTTTTATCTGATGAGGTAAATAAATTCCCCCCTACAATTGTCACAAATGTAAAATCTAACAGTGGAAACCAAAAGGTTTTTTTGTACCAGACAGTAAATATGTTAAAGGAGACTGACTTCTTCTTCAAGTCCTTTGCGATCTTAGATGTCCACAGCCAGTCACACAACCTGTCCTCCATGTGATAGTTCCATGTCTTCAACAGTGCTGTGGACCTCCCCTGCAGTCTGTTTAGGGCCTTCAAGGTCAGCCATGGAGACTGACTCACTGTTGGAGCCAGACCCTAGTGGTCAGAGGAGGAACCGCAGCCTATGGCGGTCGGTGGAAGAAGTGCAGCCTCTGGCGGTCGGTGGAAGAAGTGCAGCCTCTGGCGGTCGGTAGAGGAACCGCAGCCTCTGGCGGTCGGTAGAGGAACCGCAGCCTCTGGCGGTCGGTGAAGGAACCGCAGCCTCTGGCGGTCGGTGAGGAACCGCAGCCTCTGGCGGTCGGTGGAAGAAGTGCAGCCTCTGGCGGTCGGTGGAAGAAGTGCAGCCTCTGGCGGTCGGTGAAGGAACCGCAGCCTCTGGCGGTCGGTAGAGGAACCGCAGCCTCTGGGGGTCGGTAGAGGAACCGCAGCCTCTGGCGGTCGGTAGAGGAACCGCAGCCTCTGGCGGTCGGTGGAAGAAGTGCAGCCTCTGGCGGTCGGTGGAAGAAGTGCAGCCTCTGGCGGTCGGTAGAGGAACCGCAGCCTCTGGCGGTCGGTGGAAGAAGTGCAGCCTCTGGCGGTCGGTGGAAGAAGTGCAGCCTCTGGCGGTCGGTGAAGGAACCGCAGCCTCTGGCGGTCGGTAGAGGAACCGCAGCCTCTGGCGGTCGGTAGAGGAACCGCAGCCTCTGGCGGTCGGTGGAAGAAGTGCAGCCTCTGGCGGTCGGTAGAGGAACCGCAGCCTCTAGCGGTCGGTAGAGGAACCGCAGCCTCTGGTGGTTGGTAGAGGAACTGCAGCCTCTAGCGGTCGGTAGAGGAACCGCAGCCTCTGGTGGTCACTGTGTTGAGGCCGTATGAAAGGTTTCTTGCGTCCATCATGACTAAACGTGAGCTGGGGCGCCTCCCGCCATCTCTTGATCTCAGCATCCATTTCCCGTGCCGGTCCGTGCCCGTTAATGAATGCTCGCCGTCCGATCGCCCGACCTGTCTGAAGTGATTTCTGATGGCCTTGTTCAATTAGCTGGATGCACGTGTGCTCTTTTATCCATATTCATCTGCAGCAGATTTCAGCTGATTGATCTTCTAATTGATTCATAGGCTGTTTTAATTCCTGCAGGAGCTCATCTAGAATTTCAATGAGGGAGATGCGACGGCGCCGCACTTTCACACCTGAGGAAGACGTCGGACCGCTCTGATCATCGTTACGGGATCGGGGAGGTGGACGGGAACGCCAGCTGCTGTTTTTGTTCCCTTTCTACAAGTAAATGACACATTTAGGATTTATTAAGACAAGAAACACATTTCAAACAGTGACTCAGAGGAGCCTCCTGGAGACTCGCTCATTACTCCGTAGCCTCGGGCCACGTTCACCGCCTCAAATACGTCCTCTCTTTATTTATTTATTTATTTTTTAATTTTCTCTCCTTTTCTCGGCATTCGTGCGCTGCCATGTCTGATGGCGTGAAGTCGCAGCAGTTTGTTCAAAGCTGCGGCGATGATCTGGGCTCCCAGCAGGTGCCGCCCTGATGTCTGTTTAATTATTAAAGGCGGGGCCACGTGGACTCATCAGTCGCTGCACCCGTTGGAGAGCTGTTCACATATAAAAAACAAACCACCACCACTGCGGCCCTTTTTTTTCCGCTTCTCCTTTCTCTTTCATTCGTCGCCCGTCCTCGTAATTCTTTATTTTCTCTTTTTGGTTTTACATGGAAATATTAAAGAGCCATTTGTTCCCTCTCAGTGTAGCGGGCGCTGGAGCCATCGCCATCTTTTTTGATTCCCTCTCATCGAGCCGAGGTCGTACCAGCCCCCTTTTTAACTTCACAGCAGGCCCCTCCCCTCCTGGCGAACCGCGGTAACTGCCGTCGCGCTGATGAATAAGTCATACGGCGGACGCAGAGTCCGGCCTCGTGGAGACAGTTTTTCCCTCCGTTCTGAAGCGCTCAGATGTTGGTGCTTTGATGACTCCGTAACGACCAATCAGAGCATCAGCTCCAGCCTCAAAGACACCCCACCTATAAATTCTTTATTTCTTCTCTCTCAAACTTTTTGTTGTTTCTTTTTTTCTTTTTTGGTCAACAGTCTGACAAAGAAAACAACATAAACTGGGCGACAGGATTATGTGTTTGAGCCTGTGGTGTAAATAATGAAAATGAAGAGTCTTAACGATGCTGGTGTGTGTTGTAATGGTGACAGTTCGGGTTAAAGTTCAGCATGAATGTTTAAGATGGTGTTTCCTGCTTCCAGTGACGAGTTTGTGCATGTACTGTAGATCTGTGTTACTGAAATAATTTATGCCCCCCCCCCCCCCCCCCCCCCACAAAGGGAGCACGAGACGAACCACAGAGATGGGAGAAAAGAGTAATATGAGATGCTAAAGTGACTAATGTGACATGAGCTGGTCCATAAAAGACACCATGTGACCATAACTGAGATTCTTTGCTGAAGTTCATTGGGGTTTTTGGACATTCGCTTATTCACAGGTCCTTTCCGGTCCCAGCCAGCATCTCCATCAGGTCCAGGTCAGGACTTTGACTAGATGTGTCCAGAACCTTGATGATGTCACATTTCAGCTGCTCTGGTCTGGATTTGCTGCTCTATGGTAGCCACTTCACACCCAGATAATTTCCAAAAATTGTGTCCCCTTTATCTTCTTCATCTGCCTCCTGTCTGAAATGATGGACCTACTTCCTGTCCTGCCAAGTTCTTTATGACTTAATAGAAAAGAGCGAAAAGCTTTAGAGCTAAAAGCTTTAGAGAAGAGTGTAGTTGGTAGTTTTATAAATATCTGGGGATGGTTCATGAAGAAGATAAGGAACTTCACACTTGTGTTGGAGCAGAATGAAAACTGCTGCTGTTTTACCACATGGTTCCACCACACTGCGTTACTCTGTTACTCTGAACTATGTTATTCTGTTACTCTACGCTGCGTTACTCTGAGCTATGTTACTCTGAGCTACGTTACTCTGAGCTACGTTACTCTGTTACTCTACACTGCATTACTCTGAGCTATGTTACTCTGAGCTACGTTACTCTGTTACTCTACACTGCATTACTCTGAGCTATGTTACCCTTGTTACTCTATGCTGTGTTTCTCTGTTACTCTGAACTACGTTACTCTGTTACTCTACGCTGCGTTACTCTGAGCTATGTTACCCTTGTTACTCTATGCTGTGTTTCTCTGTTACTCTGAGCTACGTTACTCTGAGCCACGTTACTGTTACTCTTCACTGCATTACTCTGTTACTCTGCCCTGCGTTACTGTTACGCTGCGCTACTGTTACTCTACGCCATGTTTTTTCTGAGCTACTTTACTCTTTTACTCTACCCTTCGTTACTGTGTTACTCTAAGCTGCGTTACTCTTAGTCTATGCTTTATAACTCTGTTACTCTACACTATGTTTCTCTGTTACTCTACGTTTCTCTGCGTTTCTATTACTCTACTCCACATTACTCTGTTACTCTACACTGCATTTCTCTGTTAGTCTATGCTTTGTTACTCTGTTACTCTACGCTGCATTTCTCTGTTACTCTACTCCACGATACTCTGAGCTAAATTTTTTTTTTTTAAGATTTTTTTGGCTCTAGTGGCCTTTAATTGAAAGTTGAGAGACAGGAAGGGGGGCAGAGAGAATGGGGAAGACACGCGGGAAAGAGTCGCCGAGCCGGGAATCGAACTCACGACCAGCTGCACGAGGACTGTAGCCTCTGTATATGGCCGCCTGCCCTAACCACTGCTCCACCGGGGCAGCCTACTCTGAGCTAAGTTACTCTGTTACTTTACCCTGCGTTTCTCTGTCACTTTACACTGCATTTCTCTGTTACTCTATGCTGTGTTACGCTGTTACTCTATGCTTCATTTCTCTGTTACTCTACTCCATGATACTCTGTTACTCTACCCTGCATTACTCTGTTACTCTACACTGCATTACTCTGTTACTCTATCCTGTGTTACTCTGTTACTCTACGTTGTGTTTCTCTGTTACTTTACACTGTGTTTCTCTGTTACTCTATGCTTTGTTACTGTTACTTCACGTTGTTACTGTTACTCTACGCTGTGTTACCTTGTTATTCTACACTGCGTTACTGTGTTACTCTACGCTGTTACTATTACTCTACACTAGCGTTTCTCTGTTACTCTACCCTATGTCACTCTGTTACTCTATGCTGCATTTCTCTGTTATTCTGTTACTATACGCTGCGTTACTGTTACTCTGAGCTACATTACTCTGTTATTCTACACTGCGTTACTGTGTTACTCTACCCTGTGTCACTCTGTTACTCTACGGCAGCCTTTCTCTACCTGTTTTAAGTCACGACACCTTTCAAAAGTGAATAAAATCTCACGACACCCCAGAGTAAAATATAATCCAAAGCTCCGACTGTAAATGCATCTGTCCCGTTTATTTAGTTTAAATAACCTGAACAGGATAACTGCACCAGAGTAGGCCTCAGCATGAAAGCTTCTCTTCATCCGTGATGTGCTTGCTTCCATCCATCATCCTTGTATTGCCTCTTTTTAGCCTTATCGCTAGCAGCTAGCTTTGGTAGCTATGGAGCAGATTCAGAGCTGGTGGATGAAGGCTTGATGAAGAAGTCGGCTCCTTTGTGATGTTCCATTCCTGTGGGGCTTTTATTTTTAGAAAACTGTCCATGATGCTGCCAAGTTTTCTTTGCTATCTGTGAAATATATTCCAGCGGTTAAATAATATTATGACGTAAGCTAACTGGGCAGTCACGTTGGCCTTACGCTGACCCCGTACTGACGTTGTTAACATTGGGAAATGAGCATGTGAGACACATTTTTATTATTCATTTCATGTCCAATTATGTATCTTATTTTGTTATTTATTTATCAATTCATTCATAGGCAAAAAGTATGTATTTATGTATGCATTCATATATTTATACAGCGCTACCTCTACTTATGAAATTAATTGATTCTGGAAGTAGTTTCGTAACCTGAAAATTTCTTAAGTAGAGATGTGTTTTCCATGTAAATGCTGTAATCCGTTCCAAGCCCCCCAAAATTAGAACATTATTTTTATTAGTTATAAATAATACATGAAATGACATTAAAAACTTGTAAGAAATACATGTTAGAACTAGAAAAGCGCAGACCTCCACCAAACGCAACAATTAAGGAAAATTTGAAAGTGATCCAGAATCCAGGATTTCTTCCGGATCAGAACCAAAATGAAATCAGTTCTTCCTTTTCACATTTCTGACAACTCCTGAAAATTTCATCAACATCCATCCAGAACTTTTAGAGTTATCTTGAACACAGACAGACAGATAAACGCCGGTAAAAACATAACCTCCTTGGCGGAGGTAAAAATAGTTTGTTTACCTGGTTGCTGGGTTACGCTCATACAGACAAGGGGCCCTCCTAGCCAATGGGATGCCAGGAAGATGATAAGCAATAGCCAATGGGATGCCAGGAAGATGCTAAGTGATAGCCAATGGGATGCCAGGAAGATGCTAAGCGATAGCCAATGGGATGCCAGGAAGATGCTAAGTGATAGCCAATGGGTGAGCAGCTTGGACGCACCGCTTTCAAACCGAGATACAGCGCCGACAGTTTATGTTTATGTTCGGTAAACTCTGGGAGCTGCGAGTAGCAACACTATTGGATTTCTGCCTTTCGTATCCTGAAATTTCTTTCATAACGTGAGGCAATATTTTCCCTTTGAGGCATTTCGTAACCTGAAAATTTCGTATGTAGAAATGTTCGTAAGTAGAGGTACCACTGTATATGAAATGTCAGAATAGGTCATTTTTTTGACGACACCCCTGAAGCAGTCAGACGACACCCCAGTGTGCCGCGACACCCCGGTTGAGAAAGGCTGCTCTACACTACATTACTCTGTACTCTACCCTGTGTTACTGTCACTCTACGCTACGTTACTGTTACTCTACCCTGTGTTACTTACTCCGTTACTCTATGCTGTGTTTCTCTGTTACTCTACTCCACTTTACTCTGAGCTACGTTACCTTTTTACTCTACCCTGCGTTACTGTGTTACTTTACGCTGCATTCCTCTATTATTCTACGCTGCATTTCTGTTACTCTATGCTGCATTCCTCTGTTACTCTATGCTGCGTTTCTCTGTTACTCTACGCTGCATTCCTCTGTTACTCTATGCTTTGTTACTGTTATTCTACACTGCGTTTATATGTTACTCTACTCCACATTACTCTGAGCTACTTTTCACTGTTACTCTAGGCTGCATTCCTCTGTTACTCTACTCTGTGTTACCCTGTTACTCTATGCTGCATTAATGTTACTCTACCCTGTGTTACTCTGTTACTCTTTGCTGTTACACTATTACTCTATGCTGTGTTACTCTTACTCTACCCAGCTTTTCCACAAAAACCTGTCAGTCAGAATGAAATTGTGTTTTTCATTAAAAATAAAACACTTAAGTTTCTAAACTGACCTGTCAGACTGGTGAACTCGTTATTTATTGAAGTACTCAGGAACCAGACTGGAAAATGATCATATTCAGTGATATTTTTCTGTAGTAATTCCATCCTAATGAGCTTAAATTAGCAGGAGCTCCTGGGCATGTTCTTGTGTTTTGGTCACTTGTTCATCTGATGGTTTTGGGTTTGAACTGGTTGGTTTGTGTGGTGCTGAGCTGAGTTCCTCCCGTCATTCTGGTATCTGCTTCTTAGGAGTGATGCTCACAGGTCTCTGGTGATGAGGAGGACCAAACTTCAAGTCTGAAGTCTAAACTTTAAGTCCTGTTTGGATCTGAACTCCTCATTGTTGTCAGATCTGACCTTCTCAGGATGTGGAAGACAGGTGAATCATCATCAGATTCCCGACACCTTCATGTTTGGATGATTTAGATTTCACCTCTGACGTGTTCATTCTCAGCTAAGATTCAAAGTTTTTTTTTCTTCTGTTCATACTATTCCTTTCAAATGATTAAAGAAGTAATATCAGACCACGCATCCAACTTTCCACTCACTCCTACACCAACCAACCCAGCCTTCCTCCTCTTCCTTTGGTTTGCCTGTTCAGACATGCCAACAATCCTAATTGCGCTTCACTCCATTCTCTTCCCACCGATGCCGTTCGCCTCGTTCCACCAAATTCCTTGTGTGCTAATTAAGCAACGCTAGCGCGGTGGGTACACTCCCGACAGGTGCTGCTGGGGTCACGCACACACACACTTTACCGTGGCGGCAGATAGACGACAGCAGAGACGCTCGTGCTCGCAGCATTAAAAATAAATGGAGAGGAAGAGAGTAACGAGAGAGGCAAGACGTGTTAATTTCTATCTTCCATCTGTTATTGCATGAGCACTGCCAACAACCGCATCTCTGGAAGAACGGCAGCAGGCAGGAGAAAGGAGGTACGAGAGCTCGGGACACCAGCCGTCGCTGAAGTCCTCCAGCACAGAAGAAGAATTCCTCGGGGTCGACGTCTGAGTGGCTGGTCGAGAGAGAGAAAGGTTTGAGAGCTTTCCTGAACAGAGTGATCCCAGAACCTTGGCCTGGCTGCAGGAAGACTCAGCTCCCTGCTCACCGTTGTCTCAAACCTTTTATGGGCAACCTGGAAGGGTCTGGTACCTGCTGCAGCTGGACCGGGTCTACGCTGGTGACGGACGGCCACCGCAGCTCCAAGAGTCCAGATTTGATCAGAATCAGTGCAGAAGATGATTAATGAGTGTCCTGGGTTAACCTGAGCTCCTTCGGCCAAGCTGAGACTGTGACTGACGTGAAGTGAACGTCCTCCAGCTGCAGGTTGTGACTGTAGAAACCTCTGGATGATGTCACCAGGGCTGGTCCAGTAAACTATACAGTCTGTGGTGTCTGATCAGTTAAAATTATCATATCATCAATTGTCAATTATTTTCAAATCACAATCAATATTTGGTAACACTTTATTTGATGCCTATCTATGACGCATTATAACTATAATTATAATGAGTTATTATTGCTTTACAGCACTGTATAACTATCATAAACACTCATAAATGATCATAATGCTTTATAACAACAATCATAACACTATAAAAGATGTTGTGATCACTTATAAGGTCAGGTGTTATAGTATGTTATAACTGTTAGCAACTCACAGTCAATGCCCACATAGATAATGAATTAAACATATATTTATGGTATCCTTATAAACGTGTATAATTATCATTATAAAGAATCATAAATTATCATAAGGCTTTATAACAATAAGCATAACACATTATAGAACATTTTATAATGGCTCATAAGGTCAAGTATGATAATACTTAATGATTGCTGGTCCCTTTTTTGTTGCAAGGACAAAAGGGTATTATAAGTATTATAGTTTTCATATATTAAAACCACTTATAATGCCTTATAATCACTAGTATAATGCATTATACTAGTGATTATGAGGCAATATAAGTGGTTATACAGTGCTATAACGCAAATATAACTCATAATTATAGTTACAATGTGTTATAGAGATAGGCGTCAAAGTGTTACCAAATATTTTACTCCAGTGGACCATGAAGAACATTTCAGATGTTAAACGGAAACACCTGGCTGTTTCTTAAAAATATCAGCTCATGTTGACTTTGATGGCCGCAACTCATCTGTAAACAGCTGGATCAGGCTGATGTTCATCATTGTGGAGCATCTCCTCTTCTAACATCTGTAGACATCTGGAAGTGAGGAGACCAGCTGCTGGAGGTTCAGGACTGTTGTCTCATTCTGGTCTGATCCAGGATTCTAGCTGCTCAACTGTCCTGGACCTTCACTGATGGGTTCCTGGTTTTCTGCTGCTCCAGATGTTTTCTGCTGGTCAAAGGTCTGGACTGCAGTCAGACCAGTTCAGCAGCTGGATCTTCTCCTGTGATGATCCAGTCTGTGGTTCAGCATCGTCCTGCTGAAATCTGGAAGGTCTTCTCTGAAAGACACGTTGTCTGGATGGAGCAGATATTCTCTTCAGCATTGATGGAGCCTTTCCAGATGTTCCAGCTGCTCCATAGACTCTAATCAACCTCAGACCATCAGAGATGCAGCTGTTGAACTGTCTGATAACAGCTGGATGGTTCCTCTCCTCTTCAGTCTGCAGGACACGGCATCTGTGGTTGGTCCATCTGACCTCAGAACAGTTTTCATTGATCCTTAGACCATCTTAGATGATCTTGGTCCAGAGGAGACGCTGGTGGTTCTGGATGTGTCCACATGTGTCTTCTTCTCTGATGGCCCAGCTTTAACCTGCATCAGTGCATTGTAGCTGAACTGAGTTGACAGACGGTGGTTTCTGGAAGAGTTCCTGAGTCCATCAGTGATGTCCAGGAGACAATCATGTCTGAGGACCTGAAGATCTCCATCATCCAGTTTAGACCTTCATCCTTGTCCCTGGAACACAGAGACTCCTCCTGATACTCTGAACCTGTCAATGATATCATGGACTGAAGGTGGTCCATCTCTAGATTTGAGAAGTTCTGTCTCTCTGAGATGATCCTGTTAATCCAGTCATGTGACTGACCTGTTGATAATTAACCTGATTAGTTGGAGTTGTTCCCCTGTTTGTTCTTGATTGACTCCAGTTAGTTTCCAGGCTTTTGTTGCTCCTGATCCAACGTTTCAGATGGAGATGACTTCGTGAGCTGTCTGTCGAGTCAAGCAGGAACCTGTCATCACTTTTATTGAAAACACTGAGCTGTGGATAAAGAGCTGAAAGATGTTTGCTGTTCTGTCAGGTGGAGTAAAGAGTCTTCAGCCTGAGGGCAGAAACAGGCAGCAGACAGCTCTAAACCAGTGGTTCTCAACTGGTCTGGCTTCTGGACCCACCATCACCCTCAATGACAAGCCGCGACCCAAATGAAGGAAAATTTCCAACTTCTCAAATTTATTGAATGAAAAGATCGTGCAGTTTGAATCAAAGATAGTAGAATAGAATATCACAGAATACCAACACAAAAAAATAAGTTTATTGGTGAATCAAAATGGCAAAAACCAGAATAGCATAACCAAAATGACTTCAAGTGGAAAATATTCCCTTTGATGCTCAATTAGCATCAAAGGTTTTTTAACAGACTCAACAGTGGTTTTATGCACAAACATGAAATAAAACAGTGCAACCACTGAGCAGTAGTTTAAAAAAAAACTCAAAATATACAGTTTTATCTGAATAACCATCACTGACCTTTGTCTTCAAGATAAGTAAATCCATATCTCATATATTCTTGGTTGTATCTGTGTTTCACCTGCTCAACATCTGGAAACAAACTCTGCAGGTCTTCTTCTATGGTGTGAACTGGCGGGTGTCAACTCACATTACAGGACATTATCGCCATCTACTGTTGAGGAGGATGAATGACACGCTTTTATTTTTTTCTTAGCATTTCCTTCCCAGGGCAAAGGCCCACGACCCACTGAAAACGGGTCACTGCTCTAGATGATGTTCACCGACCCCCTTATTTCTGCTTTAAGACCACCTCCTTGTGACCTTTCTCAGGACTGTGGGTCTGAATGTCCAGCTGCTCGACTCCTGTCTTCTGAAACTGGATACCTCAGCTGTAACTCACTGATATTTGCTTTCGGCCCGACATTTTCCAGCAGCTCTTTCCAGCTATCCTGTAAAAATAATAATTAAAAAAAAATAACCCCATCAGTATGTCATCTCAGAAAAACATTTCCCCTCCCTGAAGGACGATGGAACGAGCTGAAAACAAAGAGCGCTGAGGAGTGACGAGCACCTTTTCCACCGAAGACGTGTCGACGTCTTCCTGTCAGCGACGGCGAGCTCTGCCTTTGTTCCACTGGACGGAAAGACGACTGCAGAGGTGGAGGACATTTGGAGGCATCGTGGTCCAGATGCTCGCTGCCAGAGCACACACATTTCTGCAGCGCTTCAACACTCCTGTGCTGAAATACCCGACAGCGGCGGGAAGCTGAGCGCCGGTTTGGCCCGTGATCGGCGGCGTGGGAAGGCGCATCATAATTGTTTGTTCAATTATTTTTCTTGGACGCTGCACCTGCAGCTCACAAAGTGAACTCCAGAGGCCGAAGCGCAATTAAAGCGCTTGCAGCAGCGCTGACACAAACACGGCGAAGGGAGGCGGGTAAATACCTTTTTAGCACTGAAGGTAACAAGCAGACGGTGACGGCGAGGAGGCTCGCAGGGAGCAATTTTCTCTTTATTTGTCTCCTGATTTGGCCTCTGTCTTCACAAGGTTCAAGGGCTCATTACCGTATCCGTCCCGCCCGCTAATCACGGCCCATTACGGACCTTCACCGGGCTAGAAGTGCCAGATGTTGGCCGGGAAGAGAGAAGGCAGATAGTCGCTCCCTCCAGATGTTCCTGAGGTTCGGAGTTTCACGGATAAAGAGCTCAGATGTTTGCTGAGACCGTTAATCGTGTTTTCTGACCTCTGCCGACCAGTTTTATGTCAGATTTGTTCCTGATGAGGTCCGGAGGTGTGAAAGTGCTTCATTCCGCGAGACTCCTGGTAAAACCTCAGACTGGCAGAGTTTTAGAAAGATGACCTCAGTATCAGCCTGGAGCTGCAGAAGAACCAACATCTGGAGAGCTTCACTTCCCTGAAGTCACACCTGTCAAGACTCAAGGCACCGCGGACCAAAACCGGCCCAGACTCCTGGGCTGGATCCAGGAGATCATGAGTTTACCTGAAGGTGTGTAGATCAGGTGGACTCCTCCCCATCTGGAGGTTCCTGGGTGGTCTACGCTCACTCATGAGCTTCGTTAGCGCCGCCAACCTGAGATAAACTATAATTCACAACATGCACACGTGCCCGCAAAACAGCCCAAATCATGACCCCTCCACCGCCGTGCTTGATAGTGGATCCTGCTGGTTAGAGGTGGGTGGATAGATACAAATATTGATAATATCAAAATCAACGCTAGTACTGACATCAAACAATACTCGTAGAAAAGATTGATATTAAAGCACTGACTGCTGCATCACTTTATCAGTTAATATTAACTTTCAAAGTACATGTTACTTAAGTCAGATGTTACTGGAGCCAACTCAAAAAAATATAATTAAGACCTTGAATTAACTCAGTACATGTCATGTATCTAAGATAAAATAACATTAGATAATCCTTTATTTATCCCACGACGGGGAAATTCATACAGTGATCCCTTATTTTTTGTGGTTGATGGGGACCGGCACCCCCCCCCCCCCCCGCATAAATCAAAAATCCACGAACTGCAGCCGGAGCCCCCCGAGCCTAAATAATGTGTTTGAAATATGTTTAAAACCCCCAAAAAAGTATCGAGGCACTGCAGCGAAACAAGACAAAGGCTCAACTGTGGTCTTTCTGTTTCCTTCACAGCCTCTGGTCTCTGAACCGTAGTAAACAAACCGCTGGTATTGTGCTATTTTTGGCTAATTGCTAATTAGCGGCTAACACGCTAACAACAACAAAACAAAAAGTCCGGTTTTCTCTGGATGGAACGGGAACTTTATTCTGGCGCTGCAGGAACTTGTAACATCACACAGGTTGTATTGTTGGGCTCCTGTCGGTTAACAGAGAATGTAAATCTATACACGCTGGGCTGCTGTTTGATGCTCACTACACTTTTCATCTAACCCCGTTTTCTTCTGCCGTCCCACGACACACACACTACATTACCCATAAGGCCACACCTTTACCCATAAGGCCACCTTCTTAAAGGGACCAGGCTGGCTCACAGCATTTCTTCACTGTGAGAGAACGCGCACAACATCCTGTGATGTTTCTGCGATTTTTAAATTTTTTTAAAATTATATATTTCTGAAAAATCCGCGAATAACTAAAACTGTGAAACTTAAACTGCGAATTAGCGAGGGATCACTGTAGTTAAAGCAACAGGAAATGCACACAGTGCAACCGAAATTACACAAGTATTGAAAGATATAATATCGTAAGAGGCGGACTAGAAAAAACATTATGAACAGAACAGGTCAACTCCAAGGAATATTTACACAAAAAAAGTGATAAAGTTTGCCAAAATTCTAGTCTTTAACAAAATAATCCAAGGACAAAAATACCAAAGGTTCAGCAGTTTCATGATCGATCGAGCTTAATATGAAATAGTATTGGTATTGGTATCGTATTGGCGATACTGGCCCTGTATTGACTTTGTATTGGATCGATACCAAAGTTCCCAGCATCGCCCACCTCTAGTTCTGGTCTCTGGTCTCATCTGTTCCTCATCAGGACGTTGTTCCAGAAGTCAGCTGGTTTGTTCAGGTGCAGTTTGGTGAATCGTGTCATTTTCGTCCTAGCGAACCGTACGGGTCCGGTTCTTCTGGTTGGGCTGTTGTACGTTTTCCTCGAGGCCTGCAGGGCCTGAGATTTTCTCACAGGTTTGGTTTTTGGATGTTGCCTGAGCGTTAAAAGGTCTGACCTTGGCGTAAATCAACGCGTCCACTCCTGGAAGACTGACAGCTGTACGTCTGAATGTCTTCTGCTTGTGAATAACTGGACTCTTCATGTGTAACTGGACCGTTACACATGTCTTTCCCTTTTGGCATTGTGTTAACATGGGTGCCCCACACCACCAAACCGCCAACGCGTCAAACCAAGATCAGCTGGACAGTCCGATGTTATCCAGCTGTGTGGCGTTTCCTGCCTTGAATCGACCATCTTTACCTCCAAACGTACGTTGACTCTGCTCGTTTCAGCTCAGATGTCAGACAGCCTCCATCTTTGCTCTCGCAGCCGCCATCCCGCCACGCTCGCCACCCTCCATGCATTATTCAAATACCGGGCCCACAATCAGGACGGCGGCTGAATCTGGAGGCGCCGTCACAACAGCTGAAAGTGTCTGTCACAGACGTTTTTTCTTTCCACCCCTCACAGATCCGGCAGTGCAGCTGCCTAAATGAGGGGGATTAAGTCGAGCAGCCCTGGATTAGAGCGCCGGCATGGACGCGCTGAGCATTCAAGCAGGAGCCGCCGCTTTTTAAAAGATGAGCGTGGAGCGCAGCCCTCTGAGGGAGCGGCGGCCTCGTTGCTCCAGCAGAGACGGGAGCAGCTTCGTGGAAAACGGCGGCAGCAGAGACTGGGAGCTCTGGCAGAGACTGGGAGCTCTGGCAGACATGCTGACGCTCAGAGCTCTGCGTTGGTTCTGTCCAGGTTCAAAAACCTCCGTGGAGCAACGAGGCAGAAGCTTCACCAGGTGGTTCGAAATTTAACCATGCAGATAAAGGTGGTGAGTTTATTAGTGGAATCAGAAAACCAACTAAGTGCTTCAGAGGCGTTAAGATGAAAAAATCTGAAAAATATAGTTAAAATTTATTTTAAAAATGGCAGAAGAATGAAAGAAAAAGCACAAAAATGGAATAAAAGAGCTGAGAAAACTTAACAGCAGGAGCATAAAATTAAATTAATCAGAGAAAAGAGTTTCTAAAAGAGTTGGAGCACATTTAACATCAACAGGAAGTTTATTCATCTGTGAACAGCAGAGGAGGATCCACCAGGAGACCACACAGGGCCCCGGTCCTGGAGGGCCCCCGTCCTGGAGGGTCCCGGTCCTGGAGGGCTCTAGTCTCAGAGGGCCCCGGTCCTGGAGGATCCCGGTCCTGGAGGGCCCCGGTCCTGGAGGGCTCTAGTCTCAGAGGGCCCCGGTCCTGGAGGGTCCCGGTCCTGGAGGGTCCCGGTCCTGGAGGGTCCCGGTCCTGGAGGGCTCTAGTCTCAGAGGGCCCCGGTCCTGGAGGATCCCGGTCCTGGAGGGCCCCGGTCCTGGAGGGCTCTAGTCTCAGAGGGCCCCGGTCCTGGAGGGTCCCGGTCCTGGAGGGTCCCGGTCCTGGAGGGCTCTAGTCTCAGAGGGCCCCGGTCCTGGAGGATCCCGGTCCTGGAGGGCCCCGGTCCTGGAGGGCTCTAGTCTCAGAGGGCCCGGTCCTGGAGGGTCCCGGTCCTGGAGGGCCCCGGTCCTGGAGGGTCCCGGTCCTGGGGGGTCCCGGTCCTGGAGGGCTCTGGTCCCGGAAGGTCCCGGTCCTGGAGGGCCCCGGTCCTGGAGGGCTCTAGTCTCAGAGGGCCCCGGTCCTGGAGGGTCCCGGTCCTGGAGGGTCCCTGTCCTGGAGGGCTCTAGTCTCAGAGGGCCCCGGTCCTCAGGATCCCGGTCCTGGAGGGCCCCGGTCCTGGAGGGCTCTAGTCTCAGAGGGCCCCGGTCCTGGGGTCCCGGTCCTGGAGGCCTGGTCCCAGAGGTCCCGGTCCTGGAGGGTCCCTGGAGGGTCCTCAGAGGCCCCGGTCCTGGAGGGTCCCGGTCCTGGAGGGCTCTGTCTCAGAGGGCCCCGGTCCTGGAGGGTCCCGGTCCTGGAGGGCTCTGGTCTCAGAGGGCCCGGTCCTGGAGGGTCCCGGTCCTGGAGGGCTCTAGTCTCAGAGGGCCCCGGTCCTGGAGGGCCCCGGTCCTGGAGGGCCCCGGTCCTGGAGGGCCCGGTCCTGGAGGGCCCCGGTCCTGGAGGGCTCTAGTCTCAGAGGGCCCCGGTCCTGGAGGGTCCCGGTCCTGGAGGGCTCTGGTCCCGGAAGGTCCCGGTCCCGGAGGGCCCCCGTCCTGGGGGGTCCTGGTCCTGGAGGGTCCCGGTCCTGGAGGGTCCTAGTCCCGGAGGGCCCCGGTCCTGGAGGGTCCCGGTCCTGGAGGGCCCCGGTCCTGGAGGGCTCTGGTCCCGGAGGGTCCCGGTCCCGGAAGGTCCCGGTCCCGGAGGGCCCCGGTCCCGGAGGGCTCTGGTCCCGGAGGGCCCCAGTTGAACTGTACCTGTTGGTTGTAGTTCAGGTGTGTTCTTCAGTAACTGGTCCTCTCTGATCTGGGAGCAGCTGAAGGTTATTGATCCCCCTCAGGGAACGATCAGGTATTCTGACTCTGATTAACAGCTGCTGGTTTTTACCATAAAGAATCGGCTGAGTTGAAACCTTCAGAAACACCTTCGATAAATAAAATATGTTTATGTAAATGATACATATCCAAGAGCAACACTGGAGCACATCAAGAATCTTTAAATCCTTTCTCTAGAAAAGCTTTTGCTCATAAATGAGAGTTAGATTATAAAGCTTTGGAGCAGAAATATACATATTTGGTTTCCATCGCTGGATTTCACATTGAAGTTACCTGCAGGAGTGATTTTTTTTTTTTTTTTTTTTTTTTTTTTACGTGCTATACATTTACGTGTCAGCGGGCCGTTAGTGTTTGAGTGACAGCTGGACAACATCTGTGGTTTCACACGGCCAGATGACCAGGACTCATCATATCCATACCTGAACAGATGAAGTTGTTGGGAAGAAAAGAGTCGACACATTTTACCTCCAGACAGATTTATACTTGTTTCAGAAATGGTTTAATTCAGAGGAACTTCTGCTCAGCCTGTCAGGTTTTCTGGAGCTCTAACCCACACCCCTAACCCCTAAACCCTAACCCCCAACCCCTAATCCCTAACCCCTAACCCAAACCCCTAACCCCCAACCTCTAACCCCTAATCCCTAACCTCTAACTCCTAACCCCTAATCCCCAAACCCTAATCCCTAACCTCTAACCCCTAACCCCCAACCTCTAACCCCTAATCCCTAATCCCCAAACCCTAATCCCTAACCCCTAACCTCTAACCCCTAACCCCTAATCCCCAAACCCTAATCCCTAACCCCTAACCCCTAACCCCTAACCTCTAATCCCCAAACCCTAATCCCTAACCCCTAACCCCTAACCTCTAACCCCTAACCCCTAATCCCCAAACCCTAACCCCTAAACCCCTAATCCCTAATCCCTAGCCCCTAACCCTTAAACCCCTAATCCCCAAACCCTAACCCTGACCAAACCAAACCGGGGAACGAGTTGGGGAGAGAACAGGTGGTGAGAAACACGAGGGAGGAAAACGACACACCTGCTGGATGAACAACTACCTCCTCCATCTGATCCAGCAGCTGACTGGGTTCCTCAGACCAGCAACCACAGGCTCCTTCTGGAGGTCCTGCTGGAGGTCCTACTGGAAGTCCTGCTGGTGGTCCTGCTGGAGGTCCTGCTGGGGGTCCTGCTGGAGGTCCTGCTGGAGGTCCTGCTGGTGGTCCTGCTGGAGGTCCTCCTGGAGGTCCTGCTGGTGGTTCTGCTGGAGGTCTGACTGGAAGTCCTGCTGGAGGTTTTGCTGGTGGTCCTCCTGGTGGTCCTCCTGGTGGTCCTCCTGGAGGTTCTGTTGGTGGTCCTCCTGGAGGTCCTGCTGGAGGTCCTGCTGGAGGTCCTGCTGGAAGTCCTGCTGGAGGTCCGACTGGAGGTCTTGCTGGTGGTCCTCCTGGGGGTTCTGCTGGAGGTCTTTTTAGGGGTCTTGCTGGTGGTCCTCCTGGTGGTTCTGTTGGGGGTCCTCCTGGTGGTCCTCCTGGTGGTTCTGTTGGGGGTCCTCCTGGTGGTCCTCCTGGTGGTCCTCCTGGTGGTTCTGTTGGGGGTCCTCCTGGTGGTCCTCCTGGTGGTTCTGTTGGGGGTCCTCCTGGTGGTCCTCCTGGTGGTTCTGTTGGGGGTCCTCCTGGTGGTCCTCCTGGTGGTTCTGTTGGGGGTCCTCCTGGTGGTTCTGTTGGGGGTCCTCCTGGTGGTCCTCCCTGTGGTGGTCCTCCTGGTTCTGTTGGGGGTCCTCCTGGTGGTCCTCCTGGTGGTTCTGTTGGGGGTCCTCCTGGTGGTTCTGTTGGGGTCCTCCTGGTGGTCCTGGTGGTTCTGTTGGGGGTCCTCCTGGTGGTCCTCCTGGTGGTTCTGTTGGGGGTCCTCCTGGTGGTCCTCCTGGAGGTTCTGTTGGGGGTCCTCCTGGTGGTCCTCCTGGAGGTTCTGTTGGGGGTCCTCCTGGTGGTCCTCCTGGAGGTTCTGTTGGGGGTCCTCCTGGTGGTCCTCCGGCGCCACCTTGAGGCGACTAAGTTGCAGCTGTACAAAATTCACATTTTTACAGCAAAGTGCTGGTTTTATGTCAAAAACTTTAAAAACAACATTGTTTTTCAGGGCAAAACGATATTTTATTGTTAAAAATCTTTTTGGGACAGAAAGTTGCAGCTCCACAGAAAATCCACAAAAATGTGGATTTCATACTTTGAGAAGTTTTAACGTAAATTTAAAAAGTAAAATTTTTCAAGATTTGCTGTGTCAGCAGGAAATGTTAGGGTTAGTGAGCATCTCCATCTCCATGACAACCCGCAGGGTTTGTCCGGTTATTTCTCTACAGTCTGTGAGTCAGGTGTGCGTTAACACAACGCCAGCAAGGAAAGATGTCAGCTGTGGTTTTAGAGAGCCAGTCGCTGGTGGTCCAGACCGCCGTTGCTCTCCTGTTGGGGGCGTCGCCCTGCTCCTTCTCGTTTGGTGCTGCGTTGTGGGCGTGAAGCCTCGCTGAGTCCCGCCATCCTGGACATCCGATGTCCTTTGTCTTCTTCTGGCTGCAGGGTGAAGAACCAGGCCTCGCTCACGTCAGCTCGGCGACATCGATGCGACCGTGACGCGGCGGCCGACCGCCGATGACTGATGCCTTTTTGTCTTTCACAGTCAGGACGGATCATCGGGGCGGCGGACGAGCGTAATCGCACCGACAGGTGACGCATATGTGGGAACCCGAGGATGATGGGGGAGACGAGCGCGACCATGTGACCCACACCTCACGCGCCTCCTCCGTGGACGGTGAGGAGTTTCGCAGTGACAACAGATGACATTTAGGAAACAATCTGAGCTAAATCCTCATTAACGAGCTGCTGATCCTGAGCTGACGTGTTTGAAAAGCCTCCGCCGGCATTTCTCTTTCCTTTTCTTTCACCATCAAGACAAACTTGGACTGTTTGGAACATTAAACCTGTGTTTATCGTTCAGTACCTGCCTCACAGATACCGTAGACTCATCCCACATCTGGATCTGATGTCGAGGAACCAAACCAACCAGCTGCATTGAAGTCAGCATGTTAGATCGTTAAATCCAGTGTCCTTTAGTGTAAAAACATAAAATCATCATCTGATCATTACGAGCCTCAGCTTCAGGAAAAAGACATATAACTTTAGTTTCTGTCATGCTTTTATTTATTAAACAAAGATAAAGCCAATAAGAGGAAAAAAATACTGCTGGCAGTCCCAAGTACCCCCTGACTGCTTCCACAGGACTAAAGAGGACATGGGGGTTGGGTTAGATCAGGTTTAGGTTAGGTTAGATCAGGTTTAGGTCTGGTTAGATCAGGTTTAGGTTGGGTTAGATCGGGTTTAGGTTAGGTTAGATCAGGTTTAGGTCTGGTTAGATCAGGTTTAGGTTGGGTTAGATCGGGTTTAGGTTAGGTTAGATCAGGTTTAGGTCTGGTTAGATCAGGTTTAGGTTGGGTTAGATCGGGTTTAGGTTAGGTTAGATCAGGTTTAGGTTTAGATCAGGTTTAGGTTGGGTTAGATCGGTTAGGTTAGATCAGGTTAGGTTAGATCAGGTTGGGTTAGATCGGGTTTAGGTTAGGTTAGATCAGGTTTAGGTCTGGTTAGATCAGGTTTTAGGTGGGTTAATAGGTTTAGGTTGGGTTAGATAAGGTTTAGGTTGGGTTAGATAAGGTTTAGGTTGGGTTAGATCAGGTTTAGGTTGGGTTAGATCAGGTTTAGGTTGGGTTAGATCGGGTTTAGGTCTGGTTAGATCAGGTTTAGGTTGGGTTAGATCAGGTTTAGGTTGGGTTAGATTAGGTTTAGGTCAGATTAGGGTAGATCTGGTTTCGGTCAGGTTTAGGTTAGATAAGGTCAGGTTTAGGTTAGGTTAGATCAGGTGTAGGTCAGGTTAGGTTAGATCAGGTTTGGGTTAGGTTAGATCAGGTTTAAATCTGTTTTCAGTCAGGTTTAGGTTAGGTTAGATCAGGTTTAGGTTAGGTCAGGGTTTGGTTAGGTTAGACCAGGTTTAAGCCAGGTTTAGTTAGATCAGGTTAGGTAAGATCTGGGTTCTGTCTGATTAAGGTTAGATTGGGTTTAGGTTAGGGTTATGTTAGGTCAGGTTGGGTTTAGGTTTTGGGAGATGAGGTGAAATGAAACGGTCTTCCAGGTGCTGCTGGTCATCAGACATTGATGGACTCAGGTGTGCAGGTCTGAGCAGGTGTGTTGGCAGCTTGCTGGTCTGGAGCATTCAGCTGAAAACATGAAGAAAATCTACATCAGAACTACTCTGGTTCTGGAACAAAGTCCGGACCTGAACAGAGCGTCGGTGCTCCGTCACCAACGTAGAAACTTCAGTCAGGTGCTCAGTATGGTCCAGGTGACCTTTTCCTTCTAGCTTCTTTTTGTGAATAAATACTGACAAGATGAAGAACGTTGGTTGTTTTCCTCAGGCTAAATGCCTCTTTGATCAGGTGATTTTTATATTGTATATTTAACCAAAACTCAGGATTAAAAGCGAGGCTGAGACTGGTGAAAAGTTTGATTTTTGATCTTAAGAAATGGATGCTGTTGAAAAGTTTTAAGTGATCAGATGAGTTTTTTGTCACTCTGAAAGTAGAAATGTTTGTGATGTCGAATGTCAGGCCTGTCAATCATCCAGGCGCCTGTAAAGACGACGCCTCCGGCTGAGTTTCTTTGTTCAGCGGAGGACGTTCGGTTTGCTTCAGACACAGTCAGAAGTTAATCTTCAGCTTTATTGGCTTTATTTTAAAAAATACAGCAGAATGATTTTATAATGCAGTTAATAAATGATCATAGAAGAGCTCAACACAAATCTGTCGTTGGTTGTTAGAAACTCTACATTAGTAAAGAACAGAAGTTAAAAGACTGTTTTATTTTACACCAGGCTTCATCTGTCGGGTCCTTCCAACACAATTAATGATGCCCTTAAATGCAGAAACGAGTCATTTGTGCCACGTTGAGCAGAGCTGCTGATGCCTCATGCTCTGCAGGACTTTGGGCTGCTGCAGATGAAAGACCAGCGTAGTGACAGAGTCGTGGAGACGTCTTTGGTCTTTCAGATGTTCCACGATGTGAGCAGGATCAAGGAATCATTGGTTAGTTCATCCCGGAATCAGAAAAGTAGCATCCGATGAGGAAAACTAGATGCTAAAAGAAGTGAACCTAAGCAGTTTTCCAGATGTTTTAACAGGTTTGTCCAGGAGGAACCACCAGATGTGTCATTTGATCTTTCTCATGTGGGTACTTCCATAAATGCAGGATCCAGTAGTTTCATTCATGTCTGTGGCTGTTTTTCATGGAGAAGTGAAGGAAGTTCACTCCTCTGTGTTGTTGCGTTAGTCAGGATAACGTTATTGTGTTCATGTTTCTGGAGTAACGTCTGTGACATCCGTGTGTCGGTTTCAAACAGTCTTGAGATGAAGAACCAGACGTCGACACTCAAACAGGTTTGTAGAAATTCCTGATATTACATTCACCTCCTCACATGTTCCTGTACCAACTCCGTTACGTTGGTCCTTTCATTTCTTTTACTTTTCATTTCATTCAAATTACGCAAAGATTTTAAGGTTTTTGCAATGGGAACAAAGACACTGAGATCTCCCAGAAACCATCAGTGTGGTAGAAGTGAGGCAAAGCTGCAGCTGTTTTACCACATGATTAAGCTACAGTATGTTACATTATGCTATGCTATATTATGCTGCATTGCAGTCTTTGATATGTTGCTGCGGCATGTTACACTTTGGAACGTTACATTCAGCTTCACTGCGAATCATTTTGCTACATTGCATTACGTCATGGTACCCTGGATAATGCTACGCTGTGTTACGCTACGCTGTGTTACGCTATGCTGTGTTACGCTATGCTGTGTTACGCTATGCTGTGTTACGCTATGCTGTGTTATGCTATGCTGTGTTACGCTATGCTGTGTTACGCTACGCTGTGTTACACTACATTACACAATGCTACTTTATGCTATGCTACGTTACGCTATGCTACGCTATGTTTGGTGTTCCAGTTCCATCATTTGTCACTTGGTCTCGGTCTAAACTTGTTTTTTCAGAATTTCCACAAAAATCTGAATGAAAATGTGTTTTCACTCATTACAGAAAATGCCTCATCAGGAAAAAAAAACACTTTGACATAAAATACGTTTTAAAACCGGCCTGTCACACTGATGGGGCTCAGATTTATGGTTCTCAGGTACCAGACTGGAATATTGTCATGTTTCATCACTGTGGTTCTTGACTCCACCCAGTACAGCTGTTTCAGACTCAGACCTCTGTACATTCACATCCTAATAGATGAGTTCAGATGAACTGGTTTTGATGAGACAGACATCAGCAGAGTATCTGCTTTCACATGACTCCTGGTTTGTGGTTTGATTGAAGAAATTAGAAGCTCTGAAGGGGACGTGGACCGTTTTCATGTTTTAGTTACATGTTCATGTAAGTGTTTGTGGTTTGACTCCTGTTTCGTTCTGGTGCTGGTGCTCGGTAGAGGCGTTTAGCTGAGGTTCTGTTATCTATCTGTCAGGACTGATTGCAGTTTGCTCACAGATCATCTGAACTGCAGGCTGTACAGAGTCTCTGCTGATGAAGAGCTTCAGTCTATTAAGTTGTTTCTGGCTTATTTCCATCATTTTCAGTCTTGCTTGGATATTTACAGTCAGACGCACAAATAAACATACAGAGTGTATTTCTTTTCCTCAACAGTTTGCATGTACATGATTTATCATAAGAAAATTCAGTTTTCTCCACATCCATGAGGAGCCACACTTGGAGAACCGCCTGAAGGACCGCAGGTGTTGAGGTCCAGACTTAAGACAGGTAGGATGGAGCCGAGCATCATTTCTCCAGACGGTGTGCTTCAGAGATGAATTATGCATGACCACAGCTAGACAACAAACAAGAGATTTTCTTCTTGTTTTAAAGTGCAAGCAATGTTGAAAGTGCAGCTCTGCCAACTGATTCGAAACATGTGGGGACATTTTTCCAACAGGTCTGATCTCTTTGGTGGTTTCTGCTGGTAGAAGCAAACGCACCGTACGACCTGATGTGGCTGCGTGGTGCCTGCAGCAGGGTTATAATAGTTTTGGATTTTCCATTAGTTTGTTTTTATTTAGTTTTTAGTGTAGTTTTTCCAAATTCAATTCGTTTTTAGATCAGTTTCGCTAGATTTTATTCGTTTTTGTTTTGAAATGCTTAGTTTTAGTTTAGTTTTTATTAGTTTCAGTGTTACTTTTATTTTGTAAATTAGGGTTATAATTTTGGTTGGAGTGAAGCACTGAACTTTTTGAAGGCTATCGAATCACATAGTCGTGTTTACATTCTGGTCTCAATAAACATATTTATCAATGCGTCTTCCCTCTTGTGGTGTTCCTGCGTATTTACTGACCAGCAGCTATCTGGTCTCCATGGAAACAGTCCATTATAGTTGCTGTTTTCTCCCGTTCCTTCCCAACGCTGACTGGCCTGCAGCTGTAGCTTCTCTTTCCAGGGGGCTAGCTTAGGCTAGCTTATCCAGCTAGTCTTGTTAGCTTCTTTCCAGGGGGCTAGCTTAGGCTAGCTTATCCAGCTAGTCTTGGTTAGCTTCTCTTTCCAGGGGGCTAGCTTAGGCTAGCTTATCCAGCTAGTCTTGGTTAGCTTCTCTTTCCAGGGGGCTAGCTTAGGCTAGCTTATCCTAGTCTTGGTTAGCCTTCTTTTCCAGGGGGCTAGCTTAGGCTAGCTTATCCAGCTAGTCTTGGTTAGCTTCTCTTTCCAGGGGGCTAGCTTAGGCTAGCTTATCCAGCTAGTCTTGGTTAGCTTCTCTTTCCAGGGGGCTAGCTTAGGCTAGCTTATCCAGCTAGTCTTGGTTAGCCTTCTTTCCAGGGGGCTAGCTTAGGCTAGCTTATCCAGCTAGTCTTGGTTAGCTTCTCTTTCCAGGGGGCTAGCTTAGGCTAGCTTATCCAGCTAGTCTTGGTTAGCTTCTCTTTCCAGGGGGCTAGCTTAGGCTAGCTTATCCAGCTAGTCTTGGTTAGCTTCTCTTTCCAGGGAGCTAGCTTAGGCTAGCTTATCCAGCTAGTCTTGGTTAGTATTCCACACATTGTATCACCTGCTTCTACAACAAGACACTTATTTTTATCGTTAACACAGTCATAGTCAAAGAAATCCCAAATAGGACTGAGACGCTTTCTAACAACTTTTGCCGCAGCCATCACTGCTGATCTGTTTTGTTTTTTTGCGGTTTTTGTTGTACAGCGGAGCGAAGTTGATAGATTTCAAACGTTTATGAGGAAAAAAAAATACAAACACGAAAATAAAGGACGTTCTTGATATTATTAGAGTTAATTTTAGTTCGTTTTATAAACACATAATACAGTTTCAGTTAGTTATCGTTATTATTTTATTTCAGTTAACAAAAATGTTTTTTCAATTCTAGTTTTCGTTATTTTGTTTGTTTTCATTAACGATAATAACCTTGCTCTGGAGGACCCTGGAGGACAGGGAAACCTGAAATGATTGAGTTGCTGTCATGTGATTGTTGGTTTTACATAAATCTCCAACCTTTTTGGACCTGTGGTGGTAACGGCGATCCTTTAGTGCGTGTTTGTTCTGATTCAACTCCAGCAGCCTCGGATGAACCCTGACCTCTGAGCTGAATCTCTCTCCCAGGTGGCGTCTGAACACCACCTTAACTCGGAGACGCTAATTATGAGCCACGTCCCGTGACTCGCCGTTTGAACCTGGACGGCGGGGCGGCGGGAGCAGAGGGCCGTTTGAGGCGGATGTTTGTATTTTTGCTCGACGAACTTCAGAGAAACTTTGCGGAGCTCTTTGTCATCTGTGGCCCAATTAGCAAACAAATTTCCCAGCAAACACTGGAATTGTTCTGTTTCTCTTCTCGTAGGTGGATCATTAGCTGGAACGAGTGAAGATCCCCCTCAAAGCTTTCGCATCCCGCCGTTTCAAAGAGCAGCTTCTCGTTTTGTGCCATCAAATCCCCTCGTTGTTTGTTAGTCGGGGCGTCCTGGACGGGCGTCGAGCAGCTCGGTCCCAGACCTGCTCCCTCTGAGCCGACGGGGCCTGTGACGGCCCGGGATGGAGATCTATTTGTCGGAGCTTTCCGGCAGCGGTGGGGGGGCTCTAATATACTCCCACCATCTTCCTCCCCGCATGAGTGTTTTCCGTTTGGCTGCTGTCACTGAAAAGAGACACATAAGTGCTCTTTTCTCCAACAGGAGCTCGGTGGACGGAGCGATGGGCCCCCGGGGCCCCGGAACGTTCTCCGCCTCTCCGTCTTTATCTGCTGGTGAACGTCGACGGGCCGCTGAGCTCTGGTGTCGGAGCGTGACGGGCTCAGCCGTTTGAGAAAAGAGGGAAACAAAGGGGCCTCTGGTGTGGTGGTTAACCGTCGCGGCCGCTCGGCTTCACGGAGAGTGGACCCCCCCCACCCGGCGCCGGGCCCCGGCCGGTCGGGGAACCGGCTGAGGGGTTCTCAGGCTTCAAACCTTGCTGCACCGTTCAAATTAATGAGAGGATTGTCGGCGTTTCAGAGGCGGCGGGTGTGACGAGCGAGGCCCCCGAGGCCCCCGAGGCCCCCGAGGCCCCCGAGGCCCCGCCCTGACAGCCAGAACAACCCCGGAGCAGAGCTGCAGTGATGCTGGAGACGTCCATCAGCTCCACATCAGCTCCACCGGTATAGATGAAAAAGGGCCTTTCCTGCTGGTTCAGATCAGGGTCTTGATTAGACCACATAAGACAGTGGTTCTCAACTGGTGGGTCGTGACCCAAAAGTGGGTCGCAGACACGTTTTCAGTGGGTCGTGGGCCTTTGCCCGGGGAAGGAATTGCAAAAAAAAAAAAAGCGTGTCATTCATCCTCCTCAACAGTAGAGGGCGATAATGTCCTGTAATGCGAGTTGACACCCGCCAGTTCACACCATAGAAGAAGACCTGCAGAGTTTGTTTCCATAAGTTGAGCAGGTGAAACACAGATACAACCAAGAATATATGAGATATGGATTTATTTATCTTGAAGACAAAGGTCAGTGATGGTTATTCAGATAAAACTATATATTTTGAGTTTTTTTTTATACTACTGCTCAGTGGTTGCACTGTTTTATTTCATGTTTGTGCATAAAAGCACTGTTGAGTCTAAAAAATGGCTGTTACTGAAATGTTCTGATTGTTATGTCAACTTTTTGATTAATGGTTAAATAAGTGACTAGATAGTTTTAATAGGAAATTGTTATATATTCAGGAAGTGGGAACTCAGCAAACGCTACATATTTGAGTTCTTTTTGAAACTACTGCTCAGTGGTTGCACTGTTTTATTTCATGTTTGTTCATGTTGAGTCTGTTAAAAAAGGCTGAAGTTACTGAAGTGAAGTGTTTTGGAGTTAATTAAAATGCAGCTAATTGAGCATCAAAGGGAATATTTCCTACTTGAAGTCATTTTGGTTTTTGCCGTTTTGGTTCACCAGTAAACTTATTTTTTTGTGTTGGCATTCTGTGATATTCTATTCTACTATCTCCAATTCAAACTGCACGATCTTTTCATTCAATATATTTGAGAAGCTGGAAATTTTCCTTGATTTGGGTCGCGGCTTGTCATTGAGGGTGATGGTGGGTCCTGAAACCAGACCAGTTGAGAACCACTGGTTTAGACTAACTGTAGGCTTTACTGAACAGAAATGTTTTCAGTTTAGTTTTAAAGATGGAGGTGGTGTCAGCCTCCTGAACCCAAACTGGTAGCTGGTTCCAGAATAAAGGTGCCTGGTACCAGAAGGCCCGTCCTCCAAACCTACTTTTAGATATTCTAGGAACGTCGAGTAATCCTGCACTCTGAGAGCGGAGAGCTCTATTAGGAGCATAACGAGCTGTCAGGTCTGGTAGATAACGAGGATCTAGGCCATTAAGGGCCTTATATGCGAGAAGCAGAATTTTAAAGTCAATTCTAAATTTCACGGGAAGCCAATGGAGGGAGGCTAACACAGGAGAGATGTGATCTCGCTAACGGATTACGCATTGTGGGAAGTTTCTGAAACGATTGTCTCGTTAGACCTCCGAAGTGGTTTTAATGTAGGTTGGACGTGCTCGTATGCTCAGTCATGTGGACGCTGCCGGGTCCAAAGATCAGATCACCTGTTGTTGATCGGCGCTCGGTCTCCGGCGGTGGAACGTCCACTCTCGTGGTCATGAGCCAGATGTTCCAGCTGATTAGCGACGGACGGATCGACTCTAATGATCCCTCGTGCACCCACACCGGGAGAAGCGTGGACGTTTTTTTTTTTTTTTGTTTCGTTTTGTTTTTTTTGGAGGAAGGCGTTTTCTCTCCTCACGTTCCTGTCTTCTTCTTCTGTCTCTTTGCCCTTCCGTCTCGGGGAATTCACTTCACTTTAATTGTTTGACAGTCTCTTACTGCCTTGATGCCGCAGACACAGAAGCTTCCCGAGGATTTTTTTCCCTCCTCTTTTTGAGGCATTAATAACATCCCGCTCGACTGATTCCCCGGGGCACAACCTCATTATGGCTTATGGGCAGAAAAAATAAACTGTCTGTGCCGCCTGGCAGCTTTTAACCCCCCCTTTAAAAAAACCCCCCCCCCCCCCCCCCCCCCCCCCCCCACCTCCTTCCCATTTCTCAGAGAAATGAGGAGCTGGTGTCGAGGGCCCTGCTCCTCGTCGCAGCTGAAACACATGTCCAGGATGTTGTCTGTTTCTGAGGTAGAGTAACGAGGCTGCTGTCGACACCAGCCGCCACTAGGGGGCAGCACCATGGGTCACAGCACACAGGAGGAGATACCAGAGGGCTGCCTTTAATATATCTGGTTAAACTTAAGATTTTATGTGAACACATTCACTCAGTGGCCACTTCACCAGCTCCACCTCTCCAGGAGCAGGTTGGACCTCCTTTTACCTTCAGAATTGTCTTCATTCTTGGTGTCATAGGTTCATCAAAGTGTTGGAAACGTTCCTGAGATCTGGAGACCTTGGAGACCACTGGAGGACAGGGAAGTTTGAGATGATCCTGGTGCATCATCCTGCTGAAAGTATCCATCAGAAGATGGTCCACTGTGGTCATGAACGGATGGAGATGGTCAGGAACAATCCTCAGGTAAGCTGTGGAGGTTAAACCAGGATCAGCTGGTACTGGGAACATCTCCTCCAGACCATCACACCACCAGCAGCAGCCTGGTGAAGGACTGTTGAAGGACCAGGATGGATCCATGCTCTCATGTTGGTTCCATCTGGATGTTACAGCTGAACTCCAGACTCATCAGACCAGACAATGTTGATCCAGTCTTGGCTGTGGTGTTTCAACCGTAACCAGTTGGCCCAGTTAATAAAATACAGTGGCAGTTCTGCCACTTATGACTCCAGTTGAACCATCAGAGATACTCAGATCCTTTCTTACAAAAATCAAATCTTGTTTTACATAAGAAGCAACATTTTGATGGGAAATTGACTTTTGTTGTGTAATCCTGACATTTTGCAGTCAAATCAAAGTTGTTGCAAAATCAAAATTTTACAACTTAAAGGTGGAGTAGGTGTTGTTTGAAAAACGGTTCCAACAATCCAACTCAAGTGAGATTTTGAAAATATACACTCCCTCCCTCCTCCCAAAGGCTCCGCCTCCTCCTCTTCAGCTCACCCCTCGAAACCACGCCTTCACATGATTCACGACTGCATGAACCATAGGGAGGGAGGGAGGGAGGGGTGATATTTGATGGACGTATTAGGCAGCCAATCAAAAATAGTGATGATCACTTTTTTGATTGGTCAGAGTTTTTCTCTGATTATACCTTCTAGACTGGACCAAAATGTTTAGTTTTTTTGCAAACATTTTATTTCAGTGGGTGCAATGGAAATGTGAAAAGGTTTTCAGGCAATATTGTAAAAAGTGTTGCAAAAAAACAACACCCACCCCACCTTTAAGTCATCTATTTGATGATACATTTTTTTTTAACCTAAAATTCGGTCTTTGGGTGAATTCCAATTCCTCTGTTAACCCTCAATCTCAAAAATGTGCGCTCTCGTAAAGAGCAAGTTTCTTAGAACTTCAAGTTGAGGGACAAGTTTGAGGGCTGTATTGCCTCAATATTGTGATTCTCCGGCACCACCCTTGGGAGTAAGAGTTACCCAGAAGGAATTGCGTATTTTCGGCAAGACATCCTCAAAAAGGATTGCGCCGAAAAAAGCTAGCTACAAATGTAAGTATTTTTGTAGTTAATAAAAATATAAATGTTATGAAACCATCTTTTTGTCTTCTTCATATATCCATATATTATCTTATTCTTCTTCTACTCTTTCTTCTCCTTCTTCATCGTCATAATTTTCTTGACACTCTGGACGTAGCTTTGGCGTAAGGACGCCCCCCACAGTCTGAACTGAACTCAAGGTTGCAGTTGCAGTTTTACCAACATATCAACATTATAAATGTTCTAAAATCTCCAGAATAACCAACAGTTGAACTTGTTTTATATAATTACAACTTTTTGTCATAAAATCATGACTTTGGCAGAATTGCACATTATTGTTGTAAAATCGAAAATATTGTTTGCCAAATCGAATAAACTTTTAAACTTAACGCTCCAACTTTTTTTGGAAAATGTTAACTATAAAAAAATTTAATTTTTTTGTGTAAAATTACACCTTATGTCCAAAACTCGAGTTTTTTTATATATGAAATTGCACATTTCAATCGCAAAATTGAAGTTTTTGTTAAAAAAAATGATTTTTTACATAAAATCTCAAATTTTGCAACAATTTATGTTTTTGACACTTTTGGCAGTTTTATAAATCTGATATTTTACTCCAGTAGACCATGAAGAACATTACAGGTGTTAAACTGGCACAATTCAATCCGATTCCGTTTTATTTATATAGCGTCTGTTACAATGTCAATTGTCTCTAGGCGCTTTACAGAGACCCAGAGCATGACCCCCGAGCAAATATCATTAACTAAAATTATAATATTAAACCCTAATCAAGGATAATAGCAAGTAAAAAACTCCCAAGCGGGAGAAAAAAACCTTTAAGCCAAACAGTGGCAAGAAAAAAACTCCACTTTAAGAGAAAGAAACCTGGACCAGGACCTGGATCATATGGGGGGACCTTCCTGATGAAGACCAGCTGAATAAAGAAAGAAAATATCAGTTCACACTGACTTTGATGGCAGCAACACATCTGTAAACAGCTGGATCAGGCTGATGTTCATCATCGTGGAGCATCTCCTCTTCTAACATCTGTAAACATCTGGAAGTGAGGAGACCAGCTTCTGGAGGTTCAGAAGAGGACTGTTGTCTCATTCTGGTCTGATCCACGAGTCTAGCTGCTCAACTGTCCTGGACCTTCACTGATGGAGTTCTGGTTTTCTGCTGCCCCAGATGTTTTATGCTGGTCAAAGGTCTGGACTGCAGTCAGACCAGTTCAGCAGCTGGATCTTCTCCTGTGATGATCCAGTCTGTGGTTCAGCATCGTCCTGCTGAAATCTGGAAGGTCTTCTCTGAAAGAGACGTCTGGATGGAGCAGAAGTTCTCTTCAGCATTGATGGAGCCTTTCCAGATGTTCCAGCTGCTCCATAGACTCTAATCAACCCCAGACCATCAGAGATGCAGCTGTTGAACTGTCTGATAACAGCTGGATGGTTCCTCTCCTCTTCAGTCTGCCGGACACGACGTCCGTGGTTGGTCCATCTGACCTCAGAACAGTTTTCATTGATCCTCAGACCATCTGAGATGATCTTTGGTCCAGAGGAGACGCTGGTGGTTCTGGATGTGTCCACATGTGTCTTCTTCTCTGATGGTCCAGCTTTAACCTGCATCAGTGGATTGTAGCTGAACTGAGTTGACAGACAGCGGTTTCTGGAAGAGTTCCTGAGTCCATCAGTGATGTCCAGGAGACAATCATGTCTGAGGACCTGAAGATCTCCATCATCCAGTTTTGACCTTCATCCTTGTCCCTGGAACACAGAGACGACTCCTGATACTCTGAACCTGTTAATGATATCATGGACTGGAGGTGGTTCCTCCAAATATTCCTCCATTGGTTTCTGATGTGCTCCAGTTAGTTTTCCCGCCTTTTGTTGCTCCTGTTCCAACTTCATCAGTGTTTCCATGAAATGAGACCAACATGGCGGAAGCAGAGCGGAGACCTCGGCAGGTAAAGGGGCGTGGCCAGGGGTCTCTCCTGTCCCCAGTCATCTGTCAGAAGTTTGGATCTTCGGTTAGTGACGGATGAGCATTTTGCTCCATTGCCATCCGGTCTAGAGGTCTTCACGGGTCCACTTTCATGGACTCGAACCCGAATGGACCCATGAAAATTCGACCCGAAACCGAGCCAACACAAGCTATTATCATATGTCTGGTAGTCCAAACCCGAATGGGCCCGCAATATCTGGACCGGGAACCGACCCAACCCGAGTCTTTAGTTTACGACCACGAACCGAACCGAGTTACACGAATAGAACCGAGACAATCCAGCCCATAGTTGCTAACGTTAAAGTTGTCTAGTGTTGAATAAAACTTGATTTTCTTACCTAAAGTTGTCTTCTTCTACCGGTTCAGTTGCTACATAGGCTACGTGATGTAAACAACAATAAATCTACGTCATGGTTTTCTTTGTGGATACAGATGCTATTGGTAGCAACTGCTAACGCTAATAGCCTACACCGGTCAGGACGTGTCGTGAACATGTTCTCTCATCCAGCGTTGTCATGTTGGCGATCCGTTGTGCTTTACAGCTGCCGGGCAAACCTGCTAATAACACGCTACGGCAACACGGTTGTTTCATGGACAAACACGCGTCATTAATGAATAATTAATTAAACTGCCCCGAGTCCTGACATTAGCTGCCACCGCCAATATCTTTACCTCTGTGGAGTAAACGTGGACCCAGCCTGTCAGAGAGCACCGACCGGACCGGAGACTAACTGTACCGATTCAGACCCGAACCCGGAGTCACGTCTTTTGAATGGACCCGAGACCCGATTCGGGTCGGGTCGGAACCTCAGGTTGTCGGGTTGTTCCGAAAACCTCTAGTCCGGTGTCTTTGTGTTGCCGCTCCACCTCCTCTTCCTCGGCGCTCCACGTCTCCTCCGCCTCTAAAAGCCCCTCCCACCCTCCATTTGTATTCATCGGGAGAAACGAAAGACTCGCCGTGTTTGACGGGAGTCGGCCGTCGATACGGCTTCGAGCATCCAGGCAAGGTCGGCGTCAAATCCTCTAATGTGCCTCCGCAAACAGATCTGAGTGTCGCTGCTATCGAGCGGGGGCTCGTAATTAAAGGCAGGTTCACGTCGATGAACGTTGGGTTATTTAGCTTAAAAAGATCATTTCTTTACATAATCCTTAAAACATACAGGCTGCTCCTGGGAGAAAATATAAATGAACGGAGAAGCTAATGGACATGTTGATGGCATTTCAGTAAATCTAATAAGAATTGATTCGTGGTTGTTGGAACATTTTCATTTCTCAAAGCCCCCCCCCCCCCCCCCCCCCCCGCTGCTTTACATGTGTAATGAACCTGCCTGAGCATTGATCAAAAACAAAAATTGGAGGAGTAAATCTGCTTAAAAAGCCCATCTTCCCCCCCGTCTGCCGGGCTTTGTCCCGGCAGCAGGACGGCCGGCACTTACCGAGGTGCTATATGTCTCTTAAATGACTAAATTGCCTTCAGGCCCCCCTCCCCCCCCCCGCTCCCCTCCACCGCCGATGGTTTGCGGGCATTAGTCAAAAGTTTTTCCCGCAAATATTTAATCCTCGTTGTGACTGACAATGTTGTCAGACCTCTGGACGGTTTTACGCCGTTATTACAAGCCCTCCTCCGTCCGTGGCACTTTGGATTATTCAAGATTATGTTGTAATCCTTTTAATCCTCATTGCATTAAGATTTCAGTCAAAAAAAAAAAAAACCTGCAACAGTAAAGCAGCACTTGGAGGTCTTAAGCGGGCGCCGTGATTGGCCAGCGGCCTTCATTTCCGTTGTCCTCCAGCCCGTCGGCATCGTCAATAACCCGAGCAGCAGATCTGCTTTTTCAGAAACATGATTCGTTCTCGGCTCGCTGCGGAGGAAAACACATGTTTACCACCAGAGTTTGTTCCAGCTCGTATCTGGGAACTTTTTCTGATGAAATGTTTGTCTGGCCGAGCATCCTGCGGTTCCTCTTCACCCGTCTGATGTTCTCCCGCTGCTCCGTACAACCCTTATCTCTCCTCGCTTGACTTCCCGCCACGCCAGAGAGCTTCCAGCAGGCTCCTGTCTCCGACTTCACGCTACATGAATAAAACAGTGTCCAGTTCTGAAACTGCCGTTTGTCTTCATGCATCTGCAAAACAACAAACAAAAAACCGAGTGAATCCACACTGAGGATGCAAATGTGTGCGAAGATGGAGCGTTCATCTGAAAATCACAGCAAGGGCGTCTGTACGCTGGTGGGGAATTTAGGAAAACTAATATTTGTCAGATCTCCCCCATGTCGATCCTGCGTCACCTCCTGGTGTCAGTTTGACTCTTCTTCAGTCGCCTCATGCTGAGCAGAAACACCTCATCGTCTTGAAAACTTCTGTCTGTTGCAGACAGTTGTTGTGGTAATGAGAGGTTGCTGCGTCGCTTTCCATCAGAAAATGCGTTTTTCTCTTTGTTTTTATGAATAAGTTACGTGACTGTTGAAAATGACGCATTAAATGTGCTCAAGTAAAATTACGACGAACCGGTATGGAGTCCCAGAGCTGTAAAAACAGAAAAAGAGAACTGTAAATAGCAAAACACAAACTTATTTGTATTTTTAATTGACTAAAATCATAATAATTTCACACTGAGGGCCGTAACTCAGTTTTTTAGTTATGGAACAATTCAAGAAAAGTCATCTTATGGGCCTTTACTCAGAAACCAGTTCAGTTCAGTGTCGTTCAGTTACAATCCAACTAAATGCAGCTGAGGACAAATTCAAAATTCATATAATGCAAATTAATTACCTGTATTTTCTGGACTATATAGTGCACCTGAATATAAAAATATAAACGAAATATATATTTTGTCACATATAAGCCGCACCGGACTATAAGCCGCCTCTATCCAGGCTGAGAATAAGATATTTACATCGAAATATTTTGTACCATAAGTGTGTAGAGTAGCATAGCCAACATAGGCTACTTAACAAAAACAGAACAGCCTTTAACTACTCGGTTTGTTTTTTGGTTTTTGCACTTCCTGCTAGAGCGCCCCCTGAGGGCTGAAGAAGCTGTATAAGCCTCATGGTTTAAAGCGTGGAACAAAAGTAGTGGCTTATATACCAGAAAACAGCTAGTCCGGTTAAAAAAAAAAAAAAAAACTTAAAAAAAAAACAACAACAACAAACACAAACCCAACCTGCCTCAGGGGCCCGACACAGGGGCCTCTGCTCGAATCAGCTGCCCTGGAAAAGCTGGAGTCAACAGTAGAGAAAAAAAACTCCCCTGACTAACAGAAATCTCCAGCGTACGTCTAAACATCCCTTTAACATCATTACAAATTATCATTTAATTATCACACAGAAATAAAAGAAAAGCTCAAGTTTCATAAACTTTCAATAGAATTCAGATGAACTCAAACATCAACAGCATCATCAGTCTCAACATCAGCCAAGTTCTGGGTTGGACTGGAAGATCCACCTCGGATCGGTTCAGTCGAGCTGCGACCCAGCGACGTCCGAAACGAGCGCCGCAACGTCTGTGTGGCGCGGGTTCTCCTGAGACGGTCTGTGGTAGGGATGGGCCGGTTACCGGTATTACGGTAAAGCGTGGTAAAATTTTACGCCGTAACGATTACCATTTATGTTTGACCTTCATCTCATTATCGCGGTTGATTACCGGGATGTGTAATATCAGACTCATTCAAGTCTGTGAGCGACTCGCGACTGTGTTTCACGTGAATTTGTAGCTTGTAGCATCGGCATCGTAACGTTAGCATGGAGGAAAGTGGTGATAGCACACAGGACATTGGAAAATGACATCGAAAAATGACAGGAACGAGGTTCTTCTGATGCAGTTAAAATATTTATTTACTCCAATAACTGATCCGAAAACCATAACGCCGGCAGCAAACACCTAACCAATAACAGGCTACCGTTATCGGAATGGTAACGGTTAACTGTTGCCTGTTAAGCTTGCTAAAAACAAACGCAGATCCTTTAGCTTAGTGGTTACCCTGAGTGAACTACAATTCAACATATTTGGCTCCTAAACAACTGTTTCTTCATTTGCACATTTATACTTATTTAAGGTTCAGCTTAAAGTCTAATTTTTACTTCATTTGAACTTCACTATAATTTTTGTTCCCGATAATTGTTTGCATATTTTGACCTATTATGGTTGTTAAAGTGTTTATTTAAATTTGCACCAGACAAATTAGCTTTGTTCCTGTGATTTATTTTGTTCATTTAAAATAAAACCTCTTTCTGTGCCAGTTGTTTCCCCTGTTTAATGTGAAAGTTTCATTTTGATAAGATTTTGGCTTCTGATGTTTCAATATGACAAGCAATTATAAATATCGCGATAATATCGTAAACCGTGATAATTTGGTCACTATAATCGAGATATCAAATTTTCCATATCGTTACATCCCTAGTCTGTGGTGACGTCACAGAGGGGTCTGTGGGTACGTGGAGCCGGTCTCACAGTGACACCTGCTGGCGCGACTGCGTCACAGCAGCATCTTCAGTCCCTTAACGACCTCCGGCCCTAGTTTCATTTTTATTCATTTAGTCATTCTATTTTTTATAGTGGATGGATTTTTCCACCCTGTTGACACAGAAATTAAACAAGTGGAGTTTCAACATTTTACAGAAGATATTTACCTAAAAAAAATAAAGGAATAAAACTGAAAAGAGATAAAAACAGTGCTGGATGACTCACTTTTCTTTTAAAAATCAGATAGTTTTAATTAAAGCTCCAGATTGACGGGATGCGGTCCACGTTGTGAAGTCGTGATCTTCTTCCTTCTGCTGCAGCGCCTCTGACTCGTCCATGTTTTTCTTGTTTTCATGGGTGCTGACGTGTTTTCTCTGGTTTGAAAGAGCTTGAAGGCACGAGAGCGTGAACATGATCAAGTCTGAGGGAGATTCGGAGCAGCATCATCCTTAATTTGGTGGCTGATGCTCCTCTGATCCTCCTCATCCACCGAAAGGAAACCAGCTCTGCCTCCTGGAGCTCCACTTTCTCTTCCTCTTCTCCTCACGAGGAGGACGGCGATGCTTTGTCGGGGGAAGAAACGCTTGGAGGTTAACAGAGAAGCGGGTGTCTTTGACTTCAAACCAGATCAGATGTCTGATGTGCCTCAGAGTCGGACTTCAAACTGGCAGCGAGGAGACGAGCGGCTTGATCCTGAGTGGAGTAGATCTTTGTAACGGCGCTACAGGCCACTGGTGGGTTTCTGCTCAGAGCAGGAGGCTGACAGGCCCGGCGCCGGGCTTTTATTTTGAAAAACTGGTCTGCAAACTTATCATCTGGTTTGGAAACAGTTTTGGTGGAAATTGATGCAAAATCTTCCAAAAGCCCATTTTCTGAAACAAAAATCTTTTCTTAAAAAAAAGAGGATGGAAAAAAAAAGGAACAGCTTGTAAAAAAAACTAGTTAATTAACTAGTAAATAGTTAATTAAAATCCAGAAAAAGAACCAAATTTCTTTTAAAAAATGAAATTAAAAAATTAAAAAAGAACTGAAAACTAAATTTCAGGTAAAGAGAACCAAAACACAAAATACGACAACTTCAAATGTCCAGAAAAAGAATAAAATAAAAACTGTAACATTTTTGAAAGCACAAAAACACATCAACAAAACAAGAGAAAAAAACCCGTTTAGATAGAGACAAATAACTTTTTTAAAAGTAAAGTCCAGAAAAAGAAGCAACTCAAAGAAACACAAAAAAATGAAAAACAAGATAAAACAAAGACAAGATTAAAGTTCACAAAACAAGTTTGTGAAGTAAGACACAAAAAAAAAACTTTAAACAACTAAAGTCGAGGAAGAAAAGAAACAGAAAATACAATTTCTGAAAATGCAAAGAAAAAAAAAAAAAAACCGAAAACAACAAGTTAAGTTTCATACAGTTTCTGAAAACAGTCAGAAAAAGAAAAAGCTGACCGACACAAAAACAGAACAGTAAACATGTCAAAAAATAGAGAATAGAATAGATTGTCTTTATTGTCATTGTACAAGGTACAATTGAGATAAAAAACTTAATCTTAAACTGCGCACATAAATAAATACACATGGGGAAAAAAAATACAATAAAAGTCAAATGAGGTAGAATAGAAAGTTTGAAAAATATATACAGTAAACAGAAGTCATCCAAAGAAAATAAAAAACCCTCAAAGATGTCATTATTGGCAATAACTGACTCCACCCACCTGAATATTCAGACCAAAAACCATCATCTTGGACCCAATTATTATTTTTGCTGTAAAGTTTTCATTTTCCCTTTGAATCACTGTTGGAGCCCGACCCCAGTGGTCAGTAGAGGAAGTGCAGCCCCTAGCGGTCGATAGAGGAAGTGCAGCCTCTAGCGGTCGGTGGAAGAAGTGCAGCCTCTAGCGGTCGGTGGAAGAAGTGCAGCCTCTAGCGGTCGGTGGAAGAAGTGCAGCCTCTAGCGGTCGGTAGAGGAAGTGCGGCCCCTAGCGGTCGGTAGAGGAAGTGCAGCCCCTAGCGGTCGATAGAGGAAGTGCAGCCCCTAGCGGTCGGTGGAAGAAGTGCAGCCTCTAGCGGTCGGTGGAAGAAGTGCAGCCTCTAGCGGTCGGTAGAGGAAGTGCGGCCCCTAGCGGTCGGTGGAAGAAGTGCGGCCCCTAGCGGTCGGTGGAAGAAGTGCGGTCCCTAGCGGTCGGTGGAAGAAGTGCGGCCTCTACCTGGACAGGTACGCCGTGAAATTTTGTTGCTAGAGGTGATGAGGTTTTGGCTTTTTTTTTTTGGTACAGATATTTATTTACTATATATATACTATTTTACGCAAAAAGAAGTCAGTCGTAAAAAGTAATATTTTTTCTTTTTCTGTGAATTTATGTTTTTGTTCCTCGTCTTTGTTTCAACTCCCTTTAATACCTCAGTTCTGCTGTTTTGAGCTCCTTCAGCTCAGAACCGGGTTGGCACGAACACCCGCATGGCGACTCGCGGCGAAACAGTGAATCAATGCAGCGGCTCGGCACCTTGAATCACGTTTCCTGGAGCGAGGCCGTGGAGCTCGGTGTCAGGAGCTCTCTGTCTGGATCACTTCTGCTGCAGAACTCCCTAACAAAGTCAGTTTTGAGAAGATGAGTGTAAATTGTGAGACAGAACGCCGCAGGGCGGCGGGAACTGAACCGCCCACGCTCTCTGGGAGCTCTGAGGCGCTTCGCTGGATGCCCCCAAGTTTGCTCAACTACCTCTCCTCACTTGTGGCCTTTTGACTTTGTGGAGCATCCAGAGCGTCAGGAGGGGACTCGCTGCAGTGATGTCTACCCGGCTCAGTCGGCGCTGCCTGGTGGGGTGAAAGTAGGTTACAGTTTGCTTTTAGGACATACAGCCGACCCCTGACCCCTGGCTTGGATCCTGCTCCCAGATGCCTTCAGCGGCGGCAGCGGCGGACGCTCCTCCCCGACGGCCGGCGGGACTCGGCTGCCGGTGTCAGAGAGTTCATGGAGAGAAGCTTTCACATGGCGGCCGCCGTGTCTTCCTCACGCTTGTCCCCAGAACTCCGCGGCGGCCGTCACCGTTGGTTGTCGTCCCGGTTCTGTCACAGGAAGTGAGCCGCTGATCTCTGGCGTCCCAGCGGTGAGTCAGTTTCGCCTTTGGACGACCCGAATCATGTTGACAAAAACAAGAGCGGCGGCTTCACCTCAAAGACACGAGTCGCCCCGAAACTAGACTGTCCTGGTGTTGACGCTCCGGGTTGAAGCTGACATGAAGCTGGTGATGGCGTGTTTGTCCCCCACGTGTCCAGCCGGATCATGTGGCCACTTGGTCATAAAAGTCCCCACCCCCCCCCCACCCCCCCTCAGAACGCATCACAAACTGAAACTTCTCAGCTGGTTATTCAGTTTCACTTGGACGCTCTGCAGAAGTTCTTCCATTTCAGCTTTAGACCATCAGAGCTGGACTGGGGTCACCTGGGGACCGGGGTCACCTGGGGACTGGGGTCACCCGGGGACCGGGGTCACCTGGGGACTGGGGTCACCTGGGGACCGCGGTCCCCTGGGGACTGGAGTCACCTGGGGACTGGAGTCACCTGGGGACCGGGGTCACCTGGGGACTGAGGTCACCTGGGGACCGTGGTCACCTGGGGACCGGGGTCACCTGGGGACTGGAGTCACCTGGGGACCGGGGTCACCTGGGGACTGGGGACTGGGGTCACCTGGGGACCGGGGTCACCTGGGGACTGAGGTCACCTGGGGACTGGAAGTCACCTGGGGACCGGGGTCACCTGGGGACCGGGTCACCTGCGATAACGCCCAATGACATCAGTGTTTTTTCAACGCTGTGAATATATGTGACGGTAAAGTTCAGGCCCCGCTGCTCCTGATGCTGGTGACCCATTTGAGCCGCCACAGAGGTCTTGAAATCATTTGAACGCCGCCCAACATCAACTCTTAATCTTTTTTGAAAACTCTTCTAGTCTTTTCTGCCTCTTTATTTAAATATGGCAGATGCAGGAAGAAGAAAAGAAAGTTTGGCCCAAGTTCTTTATACCACTTTTGACTTTTATTGACAGCATCAACTCAGGGTGGGTGTGGCCTCATAAACTTAGCCTCATGTTGACCTTTAACCCCTGAACTTTCATTTTCTTTATTTATTTTGGATTTTTTCTTTGGCATGTGACTACTGCTGAAACAAGAAACCAGTCTGGTTAACGGTGACGAGCCTTTTCCTTTGTCATATTGTCTTCTACCAGCGTCCAGAGATGACGGACGCTGACAGACGTAAATCTCTTATCATCAGAATGTAAAAACCTCTGTGTTCAAGAAGTAAAACAACACGACGTCTTCTAACGATCATCTTCTCAGATAATCCTTCGTTAATCTCAGATGTTTAAACATTAAGCTAACAGACTAAAGAAAGTAGGACTTCTTTGTTGCCTTCAGAAGTTTCAGGAATCAGTGTGACACATTTCCAGGGAAAACTTTCTGAAAACGGGTGAGATGTTTTTCCCGCCAGCGCACTTAATTCTCTTGCAGTTTACACGAGTCGCGGTCCACGCATGCTGCGGCAGAAATATTTTGTCAACAGGGATATACAAAGTGCTCTCAGGGCCGTCGGTAGACCCTGAGAGGCTGTCCAACGTCTTTAAGAGGCTGATTCTGTCTTAAAACAACAATGGGCAGCAAAAAAAGAAAGAAAAGTAAATCAAGCGCTTCCACCGCAGCCCCCAGGACGACTGTTTACACATGCTCAGCTGGATCCTCCCAGCCCCACCTCGCCGCCGACCTGCGCCGTCCGTACAAATAAACAGGAAGGCCGCAGCCGCCTGGACGAAGGCCACGCTCATCACTCTCAGGAAATACTTCCCAGACGGCTTCACGCCGCTCCGGCTGAAGGAATAAACTGTTGGTCCGTAATAACGGGATGCTGGTCATGTGATGCAGCTGAGCTTCTAACGCTTGTCGACCACGGAGACCCCTCGAATGATCGAAGGGTTAGGGGTTAGGGTTAATGGTTAGGGGTTAGGGGCTGGATGGACCTTTTATTCGTGGACTCAGAAAAGCTCTTTAATGCACCTCTTGGAGAAGATTTGATTGACAGAAATTTTTTATCTCGTAAGCGTGAAACAATCGCAGGAAATTACCCCCAAAGCTGCTTCAAGCCGTCGCAAAGCTGTGAAAGGAAAATAAAAACATCCAGATCTTCTTCTGCTGCACTTCAACGCTCAGACGAGTGTCGCCAACATGAAAAGCAATCTTCCAAAGCTACCCTTATCCCTCCGCAGTCTGAAGTGCTGAAATTAAAGTTGCATACAGGCTGGGGGGGGGGGGATTAACCACGACACCAGGCGTCCTAAACCGCGCGTGTCCTGACAGGCCCGACACGTACGGAGATCAGGCCCCGATAATCTGAAATGGGCTCTTTTCAGAGATGGTTAAATCCAGACTGGGTGACAGCGGCGAGGCGGCGCGGCGCCGTCCGCCGGTCAGCGTGACTGGGAGATGATCCACAACACCGGTCGGCATCAAAACCAAGGCCTGAGATTAATCAGAGAAATCTGTTTAATAAGATGCCATATAAGACGCAACTGATGTTTCCCAGATTAAGATAAGAGGTTTTTTTTTTTTTTTTTACTTTAAATGTGTCTAAATGCATTAATGGTCATTGTGTATCTGGACAAGTGTGAGTTAGGTGTCACAGTTGTAATCCGTTGGTTTTTAAATTACCATTTGATTCTTGCATTGGTTTTTCCAGCATTTTCTCAGTTTAAACTCTCTGAACAATCAGGACCCAACGAGTCAGACGTGGTTCTGGACTCTGGTCGGTTCTCAGCTCTGCTTCTGAAGGGACTGGACCGGTTAATCGCTCAGTTCTGAGGAGTCGCATCCTGGACTTTAAACGGCATCTTGTAGATCAGTGGTTCTCAAGTGGTGGGTCGCGACCCAAAAGTGAGTCACAGACCCGTTTCAATTTCAATTTTCAATTTTATTTGTATAGCGTCTGTTACAATGACAATTGTCTCTTGGCGCTTTACAGAGACCCAGAGCATAACCCCCGAGCAAATATCAATAACTAAAATTATAATATTAAATCCAATAACACAAGTGGAGGAGCTCCGGGATGGACAGAGGAGGGAACTGCAAGTCAGCATGAAACCCAGGAAACTCGGCCTGCAAATACACAGAAAAAAAAGGGCAAAACAGCACAACAAACCACAGGAAAGCAAAGAGTATGGAGCACAGTTACAGTAACAAGGTGCTCCCAAGTAATTATAAATGAGATGGAGGGGGAGGAAGGGAGGAGGAAAGGGAAGGAAAAGGAGAAAAGCAGTGGAGACACCACTCAGCAGATCATGTTGGTGTCCCCCTGTAGCGTAGGCCTATAGCAGCATAACTATGACGAAGCTGTGATTAAGACGAGCTACTCTAGTCTGAGCTACTACAACTATAGCTATAACTATTAGCCCCTACACACTATAGATTAGACTAACTGTAGGCTTTACAAAACAAAAATGTTTTCAGTTTAGTTTTAAAGGTGGAGGTGGTGTCAGCCTCCTGAACCCAAACTGGTAGCTGGTTCCATAAAAAAGGTGCCTGGTAGCAGAAGGCCCGTCCTCCAAACCTACTTTTAGATATTCTAGGAACGACGAGTAATCCTGCACTCTGAGAGCGGAGAGCTCTATTAGGAGCATAACATGCTATCAAGTCTTGTAAATAGCGCGGAGCTAAGCCATTAAGGGCCTTATATGCGAGAAGCAGAATTTTAAACTCAATTCGAAATTTCATGGGAAGCCAGTGGAGGGAGGCTAACACGGGAGAGATGTGATCTCGCTTGCGGATTCCTGTCAGCACCCTCGCTGCTGCGTTCTGGATCAATTGAAGGCTATTTAGCGAGCTTTTCAGACATCCTGCTAACAACGCATTACAGTAATCCAGTCTAGAGCTAACAAACGCGTGGATTAATTTTTCGGCATCACCCTGGGAGAGGATGCTCCTGATCTTGGAGATATTTCGGAGATGAAAAAAGGCAGTCTTGCAAACCTAATTAATATGCTGCTTAAATGACATATCCTGATCAAAAATGACTCCAAGGTTTTTCACAGCCGTGCTGGAAGACAGCGTAAACTCAATCCATTCCTCAGGTGTTTGGGACGAAAGACAATAACCTCTGTTTTATACGAGTTTAGAAGCAAAAAGTTAGAGGACATCCAGGACTTAATGTCATTAAGATACCCTTGAAGTTTAGCCAAAGGTTTGAAAAGTTTATACAAGGGCAACATGTATAAAGTGAAAAGGATTGGTCCCAGAACTGAACCCTGTGGGACGCCATAGCAGACCTTATTCCGTGTAGAAGAAACGTCATTAACACGGACCATTTTCAGTGGGTCATGGGCCTTTGCCTGGGGAAGGAAATGCTAAAAAAAAAAAAAAAGTGTCATTCATACTCCTTAACAGTAGATGGCGATAATGTCCTGTAATGCGAGTTGACACCAGCCAGTTCACACCATAGAAAAAGACCTGCAGTTTGTTTCCATATGTTGAGCAGGTGAAACACAGATACAATGAAGAATATATGAGATATGGATTTTCTTATCTTGAAGACAAAGGTCAGTGATGGTTATTCAGCTAAAACTATATATTTTGAGTTCTTTTTGAAACTGCTGCTCAGTGGTTGCACTTTTTAATTTGTTGTTTGTGCATGTTGAGTCTGTTAAAAAAGGCTGAAGTTACTGTATTGAAGTTTTTTGGATTTAATTAAAATGCAGCTAATTGAGCATCAAAGGGAATATTTCCCACGTGAAGTCATTTTGATTATGCTATTTTGGGTTTTGCCATTTTGGTTCACCAATAAACATATTTTCTTGCATTGACGTTCTGTGATATTCTATTCTACCATCTCCCATTCAAACTGCACGATCTTTTCATTCAATATATTTGAGAAGTTGGAAATTTTCCTTGATTTGGGTCACGGCTTATCATTAAGGGTGATGGTGGGTCCTGAAACCAGACCAGTGGAGAACCACTGCTGTAGATCAGATGCATAAAACCGACACCAACTATCGTAGTAGCATCTTGGCCGAGTCACATCTGCTGGTCCGGACGTCTTGGAGACGCGACTTGATTCTTTAGGCTTAGATCCTCAGGAAGAAACCTAAAACTGTCTCTGGACGCCGCTGGAGGGACCTGTAACCAGTCAGGGAGGCGGAGCACGTGACGTAGGCGGAGCACGTGACGTAGGCGGAGCACGTGACGTAGGCGGAGCACGTGACGTAGGCGGAGCATGTGACGTAGGCAGAGCGAGGGCTGGAGACGCTATGATACCAACGCCGGGATCGGAAGTAGTCGGAAAGTAGTAGGAAAAATGGACGAAGTTTGAAGCTGGCTTCCGAAATGAGCAATGATGGACAAAACTGGAGAACTCATGGTCACAGATGGACCTGATGGACTCTTCAAGTTCTCAACTTCTCACTGAACATCTGGAGAAGATGCAGTAACGCGTCCTGAATCGGAGGAGCCGTGACTTCAGCGGGCTTCATGACCATAGTGGGAATTACAGGGGGGTTTGGGGGGGTTTGACCCCTCAATTACAACTTCGACCCCCCTAAAGAAGGGACAAATTGTCATTTTTGTCATCTCTAGAAAATGTTGACCCCCCCCAATTGTCATTGTATAATTCGCACTTTGTTCGTGACCAGTCGCCAAGTTTAAGTTCAGCGTCACGTTTGCTTTTAGAAAGTGACGTAGCTCCCAGTTTTAAGCACCTCATCATTTCCCCAGGTGCAACCACACCCTTGTTACTGTGAAGATGACCTGCACGAGCAGAATAAAACTCGAACTGCTGAAGGAATGACCTTCTCCTTTCTAAACCTGGAGAACACACCGTTAACTTTTTCTACCATCCCAGATCATGCTACGCATTTTATTGAGCAAAAACTTTAGTCCGATGGTCAGAAAAACTCCACCTCCAGCTGAATCCTCAGCTGGAGGTGCATGCTGGGAAATATCAGGACTCATAGACCTCCACAGGACATATTTCACAATAGAATCCACAGCAGGATAAGAGCTTACAAAATCCACCTCTTGTGCAGAATAAACAGGATTTTAATCTAAGTTGTGTACATGACGGCTCAGCTGGCGGGCCTCAGGTCTGAGCTCACTGATATGGCACAGATCGCTCACAGCGCACAGCGTAAATACAAGTCAACGATCCTTCCAAGGTAACAATCGAGGTTGTGTATGATATGATGGAGCGCCCCCCCCTGCTCCCATTAAACACTCGTTCAAATATTTAGATTTCTCTTTGGTGTAAATATAACAGAGAGTTTCACAGTTCTGGCATTGTTTGGAAGGACAAGGAACCCGCTCGCCTCATGAACGACAGGTGGCCGCGTAAAACGGCAAAGAGCCGGGGCCCGGAGGTAAACACGGCGCTGCCACGCCGCCATACTTCACGTCACTGAGTTTCAGGAGACGCCTGGTCCTGCTCGGGTTTTATCCCCCCCCCCCGTTCCAGGCATTTCAAACACAAGTTCTGAGTTAAACGTGTGAGAGGTGTTAAATGCTCATACACACATGGACAAAATTGTTGGTACCCCTCAGTTAAAGAAGGAAAAACCCACAATTCTCACTGAAATCACTTGAAACTTACAAAAGTAACAATAAATAAAAATTTATTTAAAATCAAATAATCAAAATCAGCCATCACTTTTGAATTGTTGATTGACATAATTATTTAAAAAAACAAACTAATGAAATAGGGCTGGATAAAAATGATGGTACCCAAACTTAATATTTTGTTGCACAACCTTTTGAGGCAATCACTGCAATTAAACGATTTCTGTATTTGTCAATGAGCGTTCTGCAGCTGTCAACAGGTATTTTGGCCCACTCCTCATGAGCAAACTGCTCCAGTTGTCTCAGGTTTGATGGGTTGTCTTCTCCAAATGGCATGTTTCAGCTCCTTCCACAGATGTTCAATGAGATTCAGATCTGGGCTCATGGAAGGCCACTTTAGGAATAGTCCAACGCTTTTCTCTCAGCCATTCTTGGGTGTTTTTGGCTGTGTGTTTTGGATCGTTGTCCTGTTGGAAGACCCATGACCTGCGACTGAGATCAAGCTTTCTGACACTAGGCAGCACATTTCTCTCCAGAATGCCTTGATAGTCTTCAGATTTCATTTTACCTTGCACACATTCAAGACACCCTGTGCCAGATGCAGCAAAGCAGCCCCAAAACATTACTGAGCCTCCTCCATGTTTCACCGTAGGGACAGTGTTCTTTTCTTCGTATGCTTGGTTTTTGAGTCTATGAACATAGAGTTGATGTGCCTTACCAAAAAGCTCCAGTTTGGTCTCATTATCCAAAGGAGGACATTCTCCCCCAGAAGCTTGTGGCTTGTCAACATGCATTTTGCAAATTCCAGTCTCGCTTTTTTATGATTTTTTTCAGCGGTGGTATCGTCTCCCATGAAGTCCACTTTGGCTCAAACAACGACGAATGGTGCGATCTGACACTGATGTACCTTGGCCTTGGAGTTCACCTTTAATTTCTTTGGAGGTTGTTCTGGGCTCTTTGGATACAATTTGAATGATCCGTCTCTTCAATTTGTCATCAATTTTCCTCTTGCGGCCACGTCCAGGGAGGTTGGCTACTGTCCCGTGGGTCTTGAACTTCTGAATAATATGAGCCACTGTTGTCACAGAAACTTCAAGCTGTTTAGAGATATTCTTATAGCCTTTACCTTTAAGATGTTTGTCTATAATTTTTTTCCGGATGTCCTGGGACAATTCTCTCCTTCGCTTTCTGTTGTCCATGTTCAGTGTGGTACACACCTTTTCACCAAACAGCAAAGTGACTACTTGTCTGCCTTTAAAAAGGCAGACTGACTGATTATGAGTTTGGAAAACACTGTGATGTCAATTAAAGGACCCACACCTGAGTTAATCATGTCACTCTGGTCAAATAGTTTTCAATCTTTTATAGAGGCACCATCATTTTTGTCCAGCCCTATTTCATTAGTTTGTTTTTTTAAATAATTATGTTAATCAAACAATTCAAAAGTGATGGCTGATTTTGATTATTGATTTTCAATAAATTTTTATTTATTGTTACTTTTGTAAGTTTCAAGTGATTTCAGTGAGAATTGTGGGTTTTTCCTTCTTTAATTGAGGGGTACCAACAATTTTGTCCACGTGTGTATCTCTGCTCATCCAGGCCTCGGTGTGTGTTCCCAAAAATACTGCTGGTAAAGGAAGCAACAAACCCAAACCAGCGTTATTTTCTACCTTCAAACGACCACCAAGAACCTGCAGAGCTGAGGAGCTGGTTGGAGCACGCTGGAAAGGTCTGGCTGGAGGTCTGGTCAGAGGTCTGGCTGGAGGTCTGTTCCGGAGGTCTGGCTGGAGGTCTGGTCCGGGGGTCTGGTCCGGAGGTCTGTTCCGGAGGTCTGGCTGGAGGTCTGGTCGGAGTTCTAGCTGGAGGTCTGGCTGGAGGTCTGGTCCGGGGGTCTGGTCCGGAGGTCTGGTCCGGAGGTCTGTTCCGGAGGTCTGGTCGGAGGTCTGGCTGGAGGTCTGGCCCGGAGGTCTGGTCCGGAGGTCTGGCCGGAGGTCTGGTCCGGAGGTCTGGTCGGAGGTCTGGCTGGAGGTCTGGTCGGAGGTCTGGCTGGAGGTCTGGTCCGGAAGTCTGGTCCGGAAGTCTGGTCCGGAGGTCTGGTCCGGAGGTCTGGTCGGAGGTCTGGCTGGAGGTCTGGCCCGGAGGTCTGTTCCGGAGGTCTGGCTGGAGGTCTGGTCCGGAGGTCTGTTCCAGAGGTCTGGCTGGAGGCCTGGCCGGAGGTCCGGAGGTCTGGTCGGAGGTCTGGCTGGAGGTCTGGTCCGGAGTTCTGTTCCGGAGGTCGGTCCGGAGTCTGGTTGGAGGTCTGGTTGGAGGTCTGGTCGGAGTCTGTTCCGGAGGTCTGGTCCGGAGGTCTGGCTGGAGGTCTGGCTGTAGGTCTGGTCCGGAGGTCTGTTCCGGAGGTCTGGTCCGGAGGTCTGTTCCGGAGGTCTGGCTGGAGGTCTGGTCCGGAGGTCTGTTCCAGAGGTCTGGCTGGAGGCCTGGACCGGAGGTCTGTTCCGGAGGTCTGGCCGGAGGTCTGGTCGGAGGTCTGGCTGGAGGTCTGGTCCGGAGTTCTGTTCCGGAGGTCCGGTCCGGAGGTCTGGTTGGAGGTCTGGTTGGAGGTCTGGTCGGAGTTCTGTTCCGGAGGTCTGGTCCGGAGGTCTGGCTGGAGGTCTGGCTGTAGGTCTGTTCCGGAGGTCTGGTCCGGAGGTCTGTTCCGGAGGTCTGGCTGGAGGTCTGGTCCGGAGGTCTGGAGGTCTGGTCCGGAGGTCTGTTCCGGAGGTCTGGTCCGGAGGTCTGGTCCGGAGGTCTGTTCCGGAGGTCTGTTCCGGAGGTCTGGTCTGGAGGTCTGTTCCGGATGTCTGTTCCGGAGGTCTAGCTGGAGGTCTGTTCCGGAGGTCTGGCTGGAGGTCTGGTCCAGAGGTTTGGTTGGAGGTCTGTTCCGGAGGTCTGGCTGGAGGTCCGGTCGGACGTCTGGTCTGGAGGTCTGGTCTGGAGGTCTGGTCGGAGGTCTGGCTGGCAGCCCACTTGTATGGTGCTGGCCCCTATAACCTGCTATAATCTGCTATAACCTGTTATAATCTGCTATAACCTGTTATAACCTGCTATAACCTGTTATGACCTGCTATAATCTGCTATAACTGGCTGAGCTGCTCACAGAGAATCGTTTCAGGACTAGTCTGAGGGTTAGGGTTCGGGTTAGGGTCTCCTGCAGTCAGTCACCCAACCAGGGACCTTCACAGTGGGACGTCTGGTCCCAGATGTTTTTTTGGCGACGTGAAATGACTGCTGTGGTTCGCCTTCAGACCCCCCCCCCCAGAGACCGGTGGTGTACTGGGATTCGTTAGCAGAGTCCTCGTTCCAGCTCTGGAGCACTTGTTTCAGATGTTGTGACTCTTAAAATGAAGATGTTTGGACTAATTTGATCAGAATGAATGTAAAGTTTTATTAATTAGCATCATGATGAGTATAAACCAAGCCAGTCGAGTTAAAGTAGCTAACGGTAACTGAACCGAGGCTCAGGTGGGTGTGACAACAAAAACCGTTGATGCTCAGTGTCAAATACAAAAGAATAATCTGTGCCTCAAGCTAAAAGGAAAAAAAATCAGTAAGAAAAAAGTAAAAATAATAATTAGGGCAAATTGAAAGTGTCCGTTCCTTGAAAACCGAGTTTGTGATGTCGGTCGTTTAAGTTTATCTGCAAGTAAACATCTTGAAAACTCCCTAACACTCAGGACCTTTTTCTTCATTAAGACTGTCACCCCCCCCTCCCATTTGAGTCGCTGCAGACGGGGGTCACGTCACATTAGAGGGCAGATTTATTAAAATAATAAATAAGAAACCCGGGGGCTCCTCTCCTCGTCCGTCTGTGACAGTAAACACGTCCTGATTGGCTTTGGAGGGAGATCAGCGAGGTATCAAAGCCGGTTAATTTGCCCCGTTGGAAAAAAAAAATCTGTCAGCGCTCAGAAAGCCATAAGGAGGAGGTCACTGTCGACTTAAACGTTCCACGACGGCTTCCAACAGCCGTGACGACCATCTCCATCTCTTTGAATTGTGCGCAGGCTGCAGAAACGACAGCAGCAGAATCACTTTAATCAGCTCTGCTTCCTCCTGAATGGAGGAAGAAAATCTTAATGCTTCTCGCTGCTGGTGAAATGGTGTTCATTAAGGTTTGATGTGGCGGGATAATCACCCTTAAAAATGTATGCGGGGCTTGTAAACATGAATTATGGGTGGACGGGGGTGGGGGGTCTAGCAGAGGCAAGACCTCATTTGTAATGCTAAACTTTAATACTCCTGACTGAAGAGGCCTGACGTGCGGAGGTGTAATGTCAGCTATCGATTGATCGGCGGTCGGGCGTCTCGGTGTCAGGCCCCATTGACATTCTCTCATCTTACGATGGAGGTAACTTGTTATTTCTGTTTACCGCCGCCTGGATGTGCCAGGAACTCCTCTTCTTCTCCCCCGTTTCTGGGAAGAAATGGTAGCAGATGTTCTGGCGTGTGAGCTGTTGACTGTAAGCGCCGAGGCGATTGATCACCTTCCTACGTTTCTGCCCCACACGGCTCAGTTGCAGCTTTTTAGTGCTTTTTTTTTGTCTGAGCAGGTGCAAGCTGAAGAGTTTTAAATGCAAAAAGATCATCCAGATGATCCATTGAAGTGTTTCAATCAGGTACGGAAGGCCCAATATGTCAAAATAATTTTTTATTTATTTTCAATAATCCATAAAAAGTAGGGCTGGGCAACAATTAAAATTTTTAATCACGATTTATCGCATTATTTCCCTGATTAATCACGATTAATCACATTGTATACACAAAATCAAATAATGAATTCAAAAGTAGTATAAAATGCCCTTTTATTTAAATGTTCTGCTCCCATATGAACTAAAGTGTAAATCACAGTGACACATATTAAAAAAAAGTAAAATAAAATAAAGTTTATTGCCACTGCCAGGGCATTAATGTCATCCTGTTTTTATAAAAAATAAAAAAAAAAGTCTACAAACAAAATCCAACGAAATGATTGTGTCTCTGCAAAATCAGAACATTAAAACATTAATTTCTGAGGTAACAGCAGAAACTTTTAACGGGGAGTTTAACTTGTCCGTTGTTACAAATAACCTTGTTTCTGTTGAATCCTCCGTCTGGGAGAACTTTAAAATGAAAATGTCCATGTTAAAGTTTGCTAACTTTACCAATCCATGTATCATTCATTCTTTCCATTTACAATTGTCAATCAAAAATTTAAAAAAAATTAAAATTGACATTTTATTACATTTTTCATTTTTTTAATCGAACACAAAAATAAATGAAATAAATGCCTGTTTTTTTTTATATTTCAATTTTAGACTTGGATTAAAAATACAAAATTAAAAAATCGGGCAACAGAACTAAATTTGTTTTATAATCAATGAACAGACTTCCTGTTGTCATTACACATCTGAGCCACTAGATGGAGCCGCACTGCAGTAACCAGCTAGAGAACAGCAGGACAGTGAACACATGGAGCAGATCTGATGCAACATGGAGGAATGACCACATCGTCTTGAACTAAGGGGTTTAAAGTTGTTTTTCCAGACAGAATTGTTAATATTTATACCTGAGTTGCTACCTGAACTGTAAAGTTCATGGATTTTTACCGTTCTCCATGTCTGTTTTAGCTTTTATTTGCATGTTTACCTGCCAATTGTCTTCCGGTTCCACAGCAGCCAGTAACAGACTTTTCAAAACAAAAGTATGTGAGCAACATGCGTTAACGCATGATAAAATAAATGTTGGCGTTAATAAATTAATGAGTTAATGCGATAATAATGTGTTAACTTGTCCAGGCCTAATAGAAAGTCAACAAAAACAGTGATGTAGTAAGTTAAAATATTTCAGCGTCTCCAGCAGGACTGGCCTTTCAATGTCCAGATATCCAGAAGTGAACAAATATCCGGATATGTGACAGTTACAGCCCGACCTAAAACGGCGACCCAGCGCCTCATTACATCATCTTTACTACAAAATACCTGCACGACCAAACTGAAGCCGGGATGTCAACCTGATGAAGAAAAATCCAGATACGTGATCATTTAGATTGCGCCAGATTTAAAACGACGACATAATGCATCGCTATAGCTACAGAATATATACGTAGACTCACCGGCCGCTTGATCAGGTCCACCCTGCTGGTACCCGGTTGGACCTCCTTTCTCCTTCAGAACTGCCTTAATCCTTCTTATCACAGATTCAACAAGGTCCTGGAAACGTTCCTCAGAGAGTTTGGTACTTATTTTCATGACAGCTTCACCAGTTGCTGCTTCATGTCGGTTCCTCCAAGTTCTGAACGTCTGAATGTGTCAGCAGAAATCCAGACTCATCAGACCAGACAACGTTCTTGTGTGGTCCAGTTCTGGTGAGTCTCCTGTAGCCTCAGTTTCCTGTTCTCAGCTGGTCTTCTGCTGCTGGAGAACATCTGCTTCAAGGTTGGACGTGTTGTCCGTTCAGAGATGTTCTTCTGCAGACCTCGGTTGTAACCAGTGGTTATTTGAGTTCCAGTTGTCTTTCTACCATCTACAACCAGTCTGTCCATCCTCCTCTGACCTCTGACATCCACAGCTGGATATCTTCTCTTCCTGGACCATCTGACCTCTGACATCCACAGCTGGATATCTTCTCTTCCTGGACCATTCTCTGTAAACCCTAGAGATGGTTGTCGAGAAGATCCCAGTAGACCAGCAGTTTCTGAAAGACTCAGACCAACAACCAGGACACGTTCAGAGTCTCTAAAATCACCTTTGTTCTCCAGTCTGATTCTGGTTTGAACTGCAGCAGATCATCTGACTGAGCTGCTGCCATGTGATTGGCTGATTAGAAATTTGTGTTAACGAGCAGTTGGACAGGTGGAGCTGATAATTTGTGAAATTTGTGATTTATATCTTTTTGATGTCAAAAAGTTTCAGTTTTGTGGAAGTGGATATTTTAGGATGACAAGTTGTAATAAGTTGATAAACTGATCTTTTCAGAAATTAGTGATTTCACGACAAAACGTTGCAGTTAGATGAAACTTGTAATTTTGCAACACAAAGGCAAAATTTATGTGAAAAAGTCATAATTTAGTAAATTTAAGATTTCATGACAAATTTCTTTTACTTTGTACAACTAAAAGTTGTGATACTATGAAATTTGACTATACAGCAAAAATTCTATATTTTCAGACTAAAAGTTGTAATCATACACATTTTAGATTTTTATGGCAAATTCGTAAATTAATGTCAAAAGGTATTTTACTATAAAAGCTGCAATGTTATGTTAAAAAGTCAAAATCTAATCGGTTTGCTGATTATAACAAAACCTTGCATTGTTGTAAAATGTTTTTTTTTTATTACCAAAAAATATATTTTTAGGGAAAAAAGTTTCAATTTTACAAGTCAAAATTTTTTTTTTTAATTTGAGATTTTGACAATTTGCTTTTATTTGCAATTTTCTGTAGCAATATGGTTTATTTGGCCAAAAAAAAAAAAATCTAAAATGTTTAATTATTAAATAATTCTATGGTTAGAAATAAATGACTGGATAATTAAAAACAAGTGACATCGTGGTTATTTATATTATCATTTAAGAGTCTCTCTGTCCTCCATCCTCTGTCCTCCTTCCTCCCTCTGTCCTCCCTCCTTTTTGTCCTCCATCCTCTGTTCTCCTTCCTCCCTCTGTCCTCGTTCCTTTATGTCCTCCATCCTCTCTGTCCTTCCTCCCTCTGTCCTCGTTCCTTTATGTCCTCCATCCTCTCTGTCCTTCCTCCCCTCTGTCCTCGTTCCTTTATGTCCTCCATCCTCTGTCCTCCTTCCTCCCTCTGTCCTCCCTCCTTTTTGTCCTCCATCCTCTGTTCTCCTTCCTCCCTCTGTCCTCGTTTCTTTATGTCCTCCATCCTCTCTGTCCTTCCTCCTCTCTGTCCTCGTTCCTTTATGTCCTCCATCCTCTCTCTGTCCTTCCTCCTCCTCTCTCCTTGTTCCTTTATGTCCTCCATCCTCTCTCTGTCCTTCCTCCTCTCTGTCCTCGTTCCTTTATGTCCTCCATCCTCTCTCTGTCCTCCTCTCCTCCTCCTCCTCCTCTCTTCCTCTCTCTGTCCCTCCTTTATGTCCTCTCTCTGTCCTTCCTCCTCTCTGTCCTGTCCTCCTCCTCCCTCTGTCTCCTCCTCTGTCCTCGTTCCTTTATGTCCTTCTCATGTCCTCCATCCATCTCTCTCTGTCCTTCCTCCCTCTGTCCTCATTCCTTTATGTCCTCCATCCTCTCTCTGTCCTTCCTCCTCTCTGTCCTCCTTCCTTTATGTCCTCCATCCTCTCTGTCCTCATTCCTTTATGTCCTCCATCCTCTCTCTGTCCTTCCTCCCCTCTGTCCTCATTCCTTTATGTCCTCCATCCTCTCTCTGTCCCTTTATGAACCAGGTCCTGATCAACGTTTATTTGTCTTAAAGGGGAGTTTTTCCTTGATACTGTTTGACTCAGAGGTTTTTTTTGTCTTTATTCGGGTGTTTTTTGTTTTTACTTCTCATTGTTTCTTTAATTAAGATTTTATAATATTATCTCCTCCCCCGTAAACGTCTCTCCTCCCCCAGAAATGTCTCTCCTCCCCCAGAAACGTCTCTCCTCCCCCAGAAACATCTCTACTCCCCCAAACATCTCTCCTCCCCAAAAACGCCTCTCCTCCCCCGTAAACGGTCTCTCTCCTCCCCCCACTCCTCCCCCGTAAACGTCTCCTCCCCGTAAAACGTCTCTCCTCCCCCCCCCCCCCCCTCTCTCCTCCCCGTAAAAAAACGCCTCTCCTCCCCCACTCCTCCCCCAGAAACACCTCTACTCCCCCAAACATCTCTCCTCCCCCGTAAACGTCTCTCCTCCCCCGTAAACGCCTCTCTTCCCCCCGTAAACGCCTCACCTCCCCAATCCTCCCCCAGAAACTTCTCTCCTCCCCCGTAAACGTCTCTCCTCCCCCGTAAACGTCTCTCCTCCCCAGTAAACGCCTCTCTCCTCCCCCGTAAACGCCTCTCCTCCCCCACTCCTCCCCAGAAGAAAACATCTCTACTCCCCCAAACATCTCTCCTCCCCCGTAAACGCCTTTCCTCCCCTGTAAACGTCTCTCCTCCCCCGTAAACGTCTCTCCTCCCCCGTAAACGCCTCTCCTCCCCCACTCCTCCCCCAGAAACGTCTCTCTCTCCTCCCCCGTAAACGTCTCTCCTCCCCGTCGTAAAACGCCTCTCCTCCCCCGTAAACGCCTCACCTCCCCCACTCCTCCCCCAGAAGAAACGTCTCTCCTCCCCCAGAAAGCCTCTCCTCCCCCGAAAACCTCTCTCCTCCCCCACTCCTCCCCCGGAAACGTCTCTCCTCCCCAGAGAAACGCCTCTCCCACATCGAAACGCCTCTCCTCCCCCACTCCTCCCCCAGAAACGTCTCTCCTCCCCCAGAAAACGTCCCCCCCCCCCCCCCCCCCACTGACCCTGTGCTTGCTCACCTCCACCACCTGCTCTTCATGGCTGCACTGACATCTGCTCACATATGTATTTTCTCAAAACAACCCCCCCACCCGGAGCAAGTGTCTGTTTTTAGGTGACATGTCACTGTCTGAGCCTCCTCCCCCTTTCAGTATAAAAATAAAACTCAGAGGAGGTATGGGGGGCGTCTGCACCCCCTCCGTTCCATCGCTCTTCGTGGGGGTTATTGATTGTGACGTGCGCTTGCAGTGCACCTTCCCAGTCGCCTGTCAGCCAGATGAATGCTGGCAGGTTTGGCCATGCACCCCCCCACCCCCCGACAGCTCCAGCATGACAGGGAGGTTGTTGGCGTTGCTGTTTGTAGTGTGTTGGGGGTCGGGGGGTCGGGGGGGGGTAGCTGGCAGGCCCTGGCCCTCGTCTTTGCCCTCCTCTGCTGTCCCTGAGCTCGCAGACCCTCGACCCCCCTGCCACCGCGCTTGTTCGCATCGCTGCGGTCGTCGCTACAAGGTGGTGCGACCACCCGCGGGCGGGTCTCCGTTTGAGGACACTCAGGTCTGTCACACTGGATCTCCTCACCTCTCAGACCCCCCCAGGAGGAGAGGGAACCATTTGTCTGTGTTCTGTATTACTTTTCACCGCCACATTTACAACCACACAGCACCCCCGCCCCGCGCAGCTTGTTTAATTGCCAGCACCTCCAGAAGGTGCGTCCCGCGCAGCTCAGACAGGTAATGAGTTCGCTTGGGGGCGCTCGCCATGACTGCACGCGTGTGAGAGTGTGAAATTAGCCGCCGCCGCTTTCACCGGCGCGAAGAGTCTGCGGGGTTCCCCCACACAGAGGAGGGGGGAGGCGGCAGAACACGACACAACAACACCTGCATGGTGGTGGACAGGTTTGCTGTTTAACGCCTGACGTCCACGCGGTGGCAGCGGCGGTGGCAGCGTGGAAACACCGGTACGTGTCAGAATAACCGCAGTCCTTGTTCACATTCAGGCCCTGCTGTTGGAGGAAACAGCTCAGAGCTCTTTAAGGGAGTTTATCGTTCATTTGCAACTATTTTAATGTTCATTAGTAGGATTTTCATCCTTTTTGTTATTTTAACTTTCACTATTTTTAAAGTATTTTTGTAACTTTTATACTCATTTTTAATTGTATTTTTTGTTTTTGTTGGTGTTTGTCCTTTCGAAGGTAGTTTTTTTGGTCACCACATCAGAATAACCCGCTTGATCGATAACCGGGATGTTTTGAAATTAACCCTGAAAACTGTAATTTTTTTTTTTCTGTTAGATTTTTTTTAAATACTGTCAGTAATGATGTCAAAGCCATTTCTGTTCCACTCAGTCGAGCTGAACAGTTTGTAAATGGAGCAACTGCCAGTGTGACTCTGTCAGGTATATGTTCTCCAGCGCACCTGTCCAGCAGACTACGGGAGCCTCTTTGGCTCAAACGTGCCGTTCACCTTGTAGTTGGGTCGGCCCGACTTCTGGAGCTTCCACACCACAAACCAACCACAGCAGAGCTCCACCACAGCCAGGCCCAGAGCCCCCCTTCAGACCTGCTCTCGGTACGGCCCTGTTGCTGTGTCCACACTGACCCAGGTGGGTCCATCACTGTAATTAAAAATGTTTTTTATATTTTAGTATCTGATTCAAAATCAGTTTACCAAATAATTGTTTTTTTTTTTAGTTAGTTCAGAAAAATTAAAGAATGAATGTTCCACGGATTCTGGAGCCATGCAAATAAATTCAATAATAAACTAAACAAAGTAGGTTAAATCTTAAAAACTGTAAAAGCATTTAAAAAAAACTGTCTTGAATTGCCTTTTGAAAGCATCCTCTCCATCAGCTGTCTGGTCCTCTGGTCCTAGTCCTCTGGTCCTCTAGTCCTCTGGTCTTCTGGTCCTCTAGTCCTCTGGTCCTCTGGTCCTCTAGTCCTCTGGTCCTCTAGTCCTCTGGTCTTCTGGTCCTCTAGTCCTCTGGTCCTCTGGTCCTCTGGTCCTCTAGTCCTCTAGTCCTCTAGTCCTCTGGTCCTTCTGGTCCTCTAGTCCTCTGGTCCTCTGGTCCTCTGGTCCTCTGGTCCTCTAGTCCTCTAGTCCTCTGGTCCTCTGGTCCTCTAGTCCTCTGGTCTTCTGGTCCTCTGGTCCTCTAGTCCTCTGGTCCTCTAGTCCTCTGGTCCTCTAGTCCTCTGGTCCTTCTGGTCCTCTAGTCCTCTAGTCCTCTAGTCCTCTGGTCCTCTGGTCCTCTAGTCCTCTAGTCCTCTGGTCCTCTGGTTCCACAGACCTGGAATAAGAGTTCAAGGAGGCTTCGCCGTATGTTTCTGTTCTCGCTCTGGGAATAATTAAAAATCTGCCACCAGAAGACCTGAGAAGTCTGAGGAGGTTCATAAAACGCAAACGGCTCCAACAAACAAGGAGGACAGAAACCATTAAGACTTTTATAAAGTAGCAAAAGGATCTTAAAATAAATTGCTTGGCCCTTGTGAATTGTGGACTGATGGGTGGGGTTTGCTGGGTTTGCTGGGTTTGCTGGGTTTCGCTCCTCAGAGATGCTGTCAGATTCCCTTCAGACTGACATCTCCTGAGTGAACACCCCAGATCGGGTCGTTCTGGATCCACCCTGGAACCGGTTGTCGGTCCACGGCTCTCAGCATCTTGTGGTTCTCTTCAGCAGCGCTGAATCCTCCTGGAGGTTAGAGGATCTGGGCTGAGAGTAATAACCAGGACGCGTCAGAACAAGCCTGAAATACTGAATGGATCATAAGTAATAATCACAGCAGGGTTGCAGACTATAAGCCCCCCCTTTAACCCCCCCTTCTCTATCTCCATCCATTCGTCTTGGAAAAGGAAATTACTAAATCCAATACAGTTGGATAAAAATCTGGTCTGTCTGGATCGGCTGCTGGAGGATAATGCCGCCTGATAAAGGCGCTTGTTTCCGGCCATGCGCCATCCGTCATCCGAGTGGGGGGGGGGGTGTTACTCCTCTGGTCAAGCTGTCTGCTGCTCCAACAGATGGCTGCAGAAGCTGAGCAGCACTCGAGGTCACCAAGTTTAGTTGTGTCTTAAAGCTGGACAAACTCGAGGAATTATTAAGATGCTTGACAGGTAGTTTCCCGACTCCGTCTTTACATCAGTCCCGACGTTGCGGCGTACTCCCGACGCCGTTACATCCCCTCCGTGTCTGAATATTGGGCCGTTCTGCTCGAGGCAGGAAGTCAATCGTCTATACTTTTCAGCAGGCAGGTTTCATGCTTCAGCTGTGACTTCATCTACCTCTTTCTCTGTTTTACCTGCATTCAATCCAGCGATGGCGAGAGCTGCACCTGAACACCTGAAAGCCGGTGTAATAAAACCTCAGTCTCCTCAGAGCTGCAGGCGTCTGCAGGAAGGACCGTTTATATCATCAGTTGTTGCAGAACGGTTCCTCAAGGCAGATGTAGACATCGGAAATCTGTCTGGTTTCTTTTCTTTTTAAACGCTTAAAACCCTGAATTTATTCGTCCTGGAAAAACCCAAAGCACTTAAAAGTGTATAAATAGGACGCTGAAATGAATCCTAACCACCTATTTGCTTAACAAGTCTCTCTCTCCGTGAGGCCTGGAGGAGAACAGGATGTCGTCTTTGACTTGAGGTGCCAGACGAACGAGGTGCCGTAGAAGAGGGACGAAGCGTTGGGTCGGCTGTTAATGAGGGAGAAAAGTCACGGAGCTCATAATAAAACCTAAATGTTGAAATGCTTTCAAAGATGTGGAGAGAAAATCCAGTAAAGGGAACAGAATGAAGGACATGACTAGTGTAGGAAAAAAGAAGATGTAATTTAGCGGTTTAGCTTCTTCCACAGCATGTCATCATTAAAGCCACGTTATGTAGCCATACTGTCTCTGACCACATGGGGGCAGAAGTAAATTCGCATGTAAGGGCCCCTGACCTCTGACCTCAGATTACTGTCAGGAATGAATCATGAGGTATTGTTTCTTTTGTCTAAAGCCAAGATGGAACAAAGAAACTCTGCAGTTCCTTTACTGACCACTAGGGTCTGGTTCTAAATGCAGGTCAGTCTCCATTAACCTCCTTGTTGTCCAACTTTCTAAGCACAAATAAAGGAACTTGCAGTCTGCCTGAAAGCTGCTGGAGCTAAAATGAGGACCGGCGGAGCTCTGCCTGGACTCGTCTGTCAATCAAACAACCCCAGATGGTTCCCAGCAGGACCTCCTCTCTAAAAGATGAACCTCTGTGGTTCCTGGTTTCTCCAGCCGGGCCACGCTGGAGGATCTGTGGAGCTGCTGGTGGACATCTGTAGCAGAACCTCCCGTTTCAAACCCGTAAAAGATGCGAGTAAAGTGACGCTGCTTGACTTTGTGAAAGAAATGTTTCCCTGTTTAACCCGAAGCTTCTTGGAAATCGAGTCATCTTGTCTTTACGGAGCAGACGGCTCATTCTTGTCTCGTCAAACACCAGCCAGTCGTGTAGAGAGGTTAGCATCAAAGGTTCTTCTCAGTTTTCCTGGACTCTACGGTCCACGTAGAGGTCCAAGGTCCTGTTTCTGGTCAAAGCAAACCTGCTCACGAAAGTAACTGGGAGTTCTTGCTCTTTGAGTCATTCTTGGAGGCTACATGTTGCCAGAACCAAAGGTTTTGGATCTAAAATGGGCTTCAAAACCTCCTCCGCTGTGAGGGAAACCCACCGTTTTCTGAAGATGAAGGCCTTCTGCGGTGAAGCTGCCGTGCCTCATCAGGCGACGCTGGTTTCTGGCAGCTGTCCGCTGAGGTGATCCCGCTCCTCTTTGTTGTAGCCGGAGTGGACCATCTCCTGAGCGATCTGCCTGGAGAGGCCACTCGGGTCACCCGCCCGCCCCTCTGAAGTCTGAATTAATGTGCCCATCTTGATTCACTCCACGTCCCCGCCACAGCTATTCAAAAGACACTTAATTTCATACTTGTTTACAGCTCTCTCCGGAGATCTGAAGTTCAAAATCACATGCATTTTTAATTCCAAATTAAGCCAGAGAAGAAGATGAAGGAGGAGGAGGGAAAGTGTTCCACGTTCACTTCACCACATTTTTGACAAACATGACCTCCCCTTACTGGGGTGCAGGGATTATGGGGAACAAAAGTTGGCCCAGTCGTCACCACACCACAGCTTAAGGCTGTTGGGGTGACAGATTAGAAAATCTTTCACCCTCCCGGGGGAGATAAGAGAGATGCGACCATCAGAAAACGGTGCAAAGCATAATGAATTGGTGATCTCCTTCCAGCAAAGAGCGTGTGTGAAGTTAAGATTCATAAACGTTCAAAACTGTAATGCAGATTAAAAATTTAAAAAAAAGAGGAAGCCACTGCTTATGCATCTCCTGACACAGAAAAAGAAGATCTGAGAAACATCTCCCTGCTTATTGTCTTTTTGGCAGCCTCAACTATCGCCCTCAGCTTGGCTGCTCCGTTTTGTTTCTTATACCGCCGGATAATTGCGAATATGTCGGATGTGTCGCCGCGGTGACGCCTGCTGACGCCAGCCCAGATGACACGGCGATGCATCTCACCCTCTCCCACTCTCAATTAGCTCCCGGTGCTCCAGGTTAATGGAACTTTTGATTGGGGGAAACTCTGGTTTCCTGGACGCCGGGGCCCTTGTAGATGCGACGCGTGGCGGGGGGAGACCCCTTTCTTATCTGCTTTTGCAGAAAGACGAGTTGCTGCGGCGGTCTGAAGTGTGGAGGGTCACCTAAAGCTACGCAGCTGCAGAGCTTTTCATTTGGGGTTCATGTACATCCGACTGGATCGGGTGGTAAAGTGGTGAAACAAAGCTGAGTCTCACTTGGAGATAGAGATCTATCTGCAGTGTTGGACGAAGACGCTCTGGTTTAGTGAATGTGACTGGAAAGTCCCAGTCCCACCGTTATGGTTGCTTTCAAAGGTTTGGTGCCGGTCCAGATGTTGTCTTTCAGGTCTTAGAGGCTCCAAGGTTCTTAGACGAGCTTCCAAACACTTAAGGATAAATTTAATTGAGAAAACCAGCATTTCTTTACGTATTTTTCAGATGAAAAGTCAGTTTCTCGTTGACGGAAAAACAGCCTGACGTTTTGGCTGCTGCTGTTTTAAATATAGATCCCCAAATCACAAGAAGTCGGGGCTGGATGAAAATAAAGAATTGTGATTTAAATGTATATTAATATTTAATATGACCATTATTTCTGTCAGACAGTATAAACCAGGGCTGGGAAACACCTTCCAGTCTCTGAAGGTGGCTGAGTTTGCTGAAACCTTCCAGCTGCTGTGGCGGCTCATAAAAAAAAAATATATATATATTATTATTATTGATTCCAACTTGAGTCTGTTTGTTTCGTCCACATGATACATGAGACACAATAGGTAACCATGGAAGCACCACAACTTCTTATGATCTATATGGGTTTAGTTTCTGCCAGGAGTAGATATATGACGAATAAGAATAAAAAAAAAAACAATTTGTTCATTTCTGTTTTCCCTCCAGATGAAGTGTAGGGAGCATTAGATGACAAGACTGTTGTGGGAAGCAAACATCTGTTTTTTTGGGACTCAAGGATTATTGAAGACGATGTCCAGAGCATGGTCATGGAGGTATTTGCAGATGGAGAAGATTGTTCTGATGAGAAATGTCCTGAAGGTCATGAAAAAGGAGCAACCACTTGGAGATCACGAATGGCAGTAAAAGCCAAGGCTGTGCGACAGAAAGGACCCGTGAACAAAAGTATCTCTGTCTGCCGTTGAGTAATGGTGGTGAACCAGTTAACCAGAGTACAGTGGTGACTTCCAGGGTACCAGGGTAGACCGCCTCCTGGGCACCAGGGTAGACGGCCTCCAGGTCACCAGGGTAGACCGCCTCCAAGGCACCAGGGTAGACTGTCTCCAGGGCACCAGGGTAGACTGCCTCCAAGGCACCAGGGTAGACCACCTCCAGGGCACCAAGGTAGACGGCCTCCGGGGCACCAGGGTAGACGACCTCCAGGGCAACAGAGTGGACTGTCTGAAGGTCACTAGGGTAGACCTTCTCCAGGGCTCCAGGGTAGAGCACCTGCAGGGCTCCAGGGTAGACCGCCTCTGGGTCAACGGGGTAGACCGTCTCTGGGGCACCAGGGTAGACCGCCTCTGGGTCACCAGGGTAGACCGCCTCTGGGTCACCAGGGTAGACCGTCTTCGGGTCACCAGGGTAGACTGTCTTCGGGTCACCAGGGTAGATGGCCTCCAGGTCACCAGGGTAGCCCGCCTCCAGGTCACCAGGGTAGACCGTCTTTGGGTCACCAGGGTAGATGGCCTCCAGGTCACCAGGGAAGACCGTCTTCGGGTCACCAGGGTAGATGGCCTCCAGGTCACCAGGGTAGACCACCTCCAGGTCACCAGGGTAGACCGTCTTCAGGTCACCAGGGTAGATGGCCTCCAGGTCACCAGGGTAGACCGTCTTCAGGTCACCAGGGTAGATGGCCTCCAGGTCACCAGGGTAGGCCGTCTCCAGGGCACCAGGGTAGACCAACTCCAGGTCACTAGGGAAGAACGTCTTCAGGGCTCCAGGGTAGACCAACTCCAGGTCACTAGGGAAGAACATCTTCAGGGCACCAGGGTGGACTGTCTCCAAGGCACCAGGGTAGACAATCTCCAGGGTACCAGGGTAGATGGCCTCTGGTTTACCAGGGTAGACCGCCTCCAGGGTACCAGGGTAGATGGCCTCTGGTTTACCAGGGTAGACAATCTCCAGGGTACCAGGGTAGATGGCCTCTGGTTTACCAGGGTAGACAATCTCCAGGGCACCAGGGTAGATGGCCTCTCTGGCACAAGGGTAGACTGTCTCCGAGGCACCAGGGATAGACTGCCTCCAGGGCACCATCTATGTACATGATAACTGGTGTAACAACAGGACAATCATTGATCGACATTGCTCCCCAGACGTCGAGTACATGTCTGTAAGATGTCGGCCTTTTTTTCTACCGAGAGAGCTCAATGTAGTGATCGTCATGGCTGTTTACATCCTGCCAGATGCTAATGTAAACACAGCGCTCTCCGTCCTGCAGAACACCATCAATGAACATCAGTGGGCCCACCCAGATGGTGTTCACATTATTGCAGGAGACTTTAATAAGTCCAATCTAAAGACTGTACTGCCGAAATTCTACCAGCATGTTAAATGCTCCACCAGGGGAGAGAAAACTCTGGATCACGTCTACACCAACATTAAGCTAGCATACAGAGCCACACCCCTCCCTCACCTCGGACAATCAGACCATCTTTCCCTCCTGCTTTCCCTAGCGTAGACCCCCCTCAGTCGAAGAACCAGGCCCACCACAAGGACAATCACAACCTGGCCCGACCACTTCCAGAACTCCAGGACTGCTTCGACCGGACCGAGTGGGACTTATTTGAACATCAGGGGCTGGATACTTTCACAGACACCATACTGGACTACATCAAGTTCTGCATTGGGAATGTGACTGTAGGCAAAACCATCCGGGTTTTCCCTAACCAGAAACCCTGGATGACTAGCCAGGTCCGCTCACTCCCCAGGGCCCGCAACGCCGCCTTCAGGTCAGGTGACAGAGCTCTATACAGAGCTGCTCGGGCTGACCTGAACAGAGGAATAAAGAAAGCCAAGGTGGACCACAGGATGAGAATAGAGTCCCACCTGTCCAGCAACAACTCCCGGCAGGTGAGCGGGGCGTACAACACATCACTAACTTCAGAGGCAGTAATGTGTCAACCACAGACCTGAGTGCGCCGTGGCAGAGGAGCTGAATGGTTTCTTTGCTTGCTTTGAGACACCACAGCAGCACCCAGCTGTTCCAGCCCCGCCCCCAGCCCCGCCCCACCTGCTCCAGCCCCGCCCCCACCAGGATCCTCCATCACTCCACTGACTGTACAGGAGCATGATGTCAGACGGGTGCTCCTGACAAGTGAACACCAAGAAAGCTGCTGGCCCAGACGGAGTTCCAGGAAAGGTGCTCAAAGCGTGCGCCCACCAGCTCACCCCCACCTTCACCAGGATCTTCAACACCTCCCTGGCCCACCAGCTCACCCCCACCTTCACCAGGATCTTCAACACCTCCCTGGCCCAGGCAGTGGTCCCGTCCTGCCTGAAATCAGCCACCATAATCCCAGTGCCGAAGAAGTCTCCCGTCACCAGCCTGAATGATTACCGTCCAGTGGCCCTCACCCTGGTAATCAAGTGCTTTGAGAGACTAGTTCTTCACCACATAAAGAACCACCTCCCCCGAGACTTAGACCCCTTCCAGTTTCCTAATTGGGCAAACGGATCCACTGAGGACGCCATCGCTGTAGCTCTGCACTCTGCTCTGAACCACCTGGAGCAACAGCAGAGCTACGTCCGGATGCTCTTTGTGGATTACAGCTCTGCCTTCAACACAATAATCCCAGACATCTTCATCACCAAACTGACCACCATTGGCCTCCCCCCTCCCACATGTCTTTCCAACCGACCCCAGACTGTGAGACTTGGCCCCCACCTGTCCTCCACCCCTATGCTGAGCACCGGCTCTCCTCAGGGCTGTGTGCTGAGCCCCCTCCTGTACTGCCTGTACACCAACGACTGCAGTCCGATCCACAACAACAACCTCATAGGGAAGTTCGCTGACGATACAACGGTGGTCGGACTGATCTGGAAGGAGGACGAGGCCAGCCTACAGAGAGGAGGTCCTGAAGCTGACAGCCTGGTGTTCAGAGAACAACCTTGCTCTGAACACCAGAAAAACCAAGGAGATCATCGTCAACTTCAGGAAACACAACACCGACCCAGCCCCCCTCTACATCAACGGCGAGAGAGTGGAACGGGTCCACACTTTCCGGTTTCTTGGCGTCCTCATCTCAGACAGCATCTCCTGGTCTGAGAACGTCACTGCCATCACCAAGAAGGCTCAGCAGCGGCTGCACTTCCTGAGAGTCCTCAGGAAATACAACCTAGACTCCAACCTGCTGCTGACCTTCTACCGCTCATCCATCGAAAGCCTGCTGACGTACTGTATTACAGTCTGGTACGGCAGGTGCACTGCTGCAGACAGGGAAAGGCTCCAGAGGGTTGTGAAAGCAGCGCAGAGGATCATCGGCAACCCTCTCCCCTCCCAGTCGGACATTTACACCTCCCACTGCCTCAGCAGAGCCACTAACATCATGAAGGACAGCTCACACCCCGGCTCTGACCTGTTTGACCTGTTTCCCTCAGGAAGATGCTACAGAGTCATCAGGTCCAAAACCAACAGACTAAAAAACAGCTTCTTCCCCAAAGCCATAACTGCCCTGAACCAGTCTGTGCAACATTCCACCAGATGTGTAAAATAAAAAAAACAAAAAAAAAATCTGTTTATAGCATCCATATATAGTATCTGATATGCCATCTCAGGATTTGACTGTGCACTTTATATCCTCATACCCCCACCTTCTTTTATTCGTACTACCTCAATTATTTGCACTATTTTGCTTTACACTGCACATATTTTGTACTACCTCGACCATCTGCACTATTCTCTCTACATTGCATATCTTTGTACACTGATCCGCACTGTTTTTCAGAATCAGAATCAGAATCGCCTTTATTGTCATTGTATTGCATACAACGAAATTTGAGTGCATCTCCGCGGTGCATTTGTGTAGAATAAAATAAAGTAGGAATAAGATATAAATATAAGGTATAAAAAGTGGCAGGTGCTATGTAAATATATGTACATTCAAAAACTGTTCAGTAGACATTCACTTGAATGAATGAATGAATGAATCTTATTGCACATAAGTCCCATATTAAAAATAATGCAGTAGTAGTGCAGTTTAGTATTGTTCATTTGAAATTGTTCATTGCAGTGATGGCTTGCGGAAAGAAACTGTCTCTGAGTCTGTTTGTCCGTGTTTTGTGTGACCTGTACCGCCTGCCTGAGGGTAGCAGGTCAAACAGGTGGTTGCCGGGGTGGGATGCATCCCTGATGATGCTGGCAGCTCTGCTGAGGTAGCGAGAGCTGGCAATGTCCTCCAGGCTGGGCAGAGAGCAGCCATGTTGATCACTCTCTGCAGCCCTCTCTTGTCTGCTGCTGAGCACCCTGCGTACCAGGCTGTGATGCAGTACACCAGGATGCTCTCGATGGTGGCCCTGTAGAACATCACCAGCAGCTTCTCCTCCAGGTTGTTCCTCCTGAGCACCCTCAGGAAGTGGAGTCGCTGCTGGGCTTTCTTCACTGCCGCCGAGGTGTTAGCAGTCCAAGAGAGGTCCGCGGAGAGCTGCACGCCCAGGAATCTGATCGAGCTGACCCTTTCCACACAGTCCCCCTGGATGTAAAGCGGGGCTGGGTCTGCTCTGCTCTTCCTGAAGTCCAGTATTATCTCCTTTGTTTTTGTGGTGTTCAATGGCAGGTTGTTAGCTAAACACCACGCTGTCAGTCTGTTAACCTCATCTCTGTAGTCAGACTCATCTCCCCCTGAAATGAGCCCGACCACGGTGGTGTCATCCGCAAACTTTATTATGGTGTTTGAGAGATGGGTCGGAGAGCAGTCGTGAGTGTAAAGAGTGAACAGGAGGGGGCTCAGTACACAACCTTGGGGGGAACCGGTGCTGAGAGTGATGGTGGAGGAAAGGTGGGGGCCAAGTTTGACAGACTGAGGACGATCTGTTAGGAAGTCTTTAATCCACTGGCAGATGGGGGTGGAGATGCCCAGGTGGGACAGTTTCTGGACCAGGATCTCTGGGATGATGTGATTGAAGGCTGAGCTGAAGTCCAGGAAGAGCATCCTCACGTAGCTCCCCAGGTGCTCCAGGTGACTCAGCGCAGTGTGGAGTGCTATGGTTATAGCATCCTCAGTGGATCGATTTGCCCTGTAGGCAAACTGGTGGGGGTCCAGAGTGGGAGGCAGACAGTTCCTGATGTGCTGCGAGACCAGACGCTCGAAACACTTCATGACCACAGGCGTAAGTGCAACAGGCCTGTAGTCGTTGAGGCTGTCCGCTGCTGACTTTTTGGGGACGGGGATGATGGTGGAGGATTTGAGGCAGGATGGAATGATGGCCTGTGCCAGAGACAGGTTGAAAATACAGGTGAAAACTCCCGCCAGTTGGTCAGCACACGCTTTGAGTACCTTACCAGGGACACCGTCGGGGCCAGCCGCCTTCCTGGGGTTCACAGACTTAAGCACACGTCTCACTTCGTGCTCCTGAAGTGTCAGTGTGACGGTGCTGGAGGGTGGTGGGATGGAGGGTGGTGTGAGTGGAGTGACTGCTGAGGGTCTGTCTGCTTCAAAGCGAGCAAAGAAGCGGTTGAGTTCCTCTGCTAGCGAGGCATTGGCCTCCGCACTCACCGGGTTGTTGCCTCTGTAGTTGGTGATGTGATTTATTCCCTCCCACATCTTCCTGGGGTCGTTCGCAGTGAAGTGGTCCTCTATTTTCCTCCTGTAGGCTGCCTTGGCCTCCCTGATGCCTCTCTTCAGGTCAGACCTAGCTGCGCTGTACAGGGCCCTGTCCCCTGACTTGAAGGCGGTGTTGCGGCTTTTTAATAGAGTCTGGACTTCGCTGTTCATCCAGGGTTTCTGGTTTGGAAAAACCCTGACCCTTTTGTCGACAGTGACATTGTCAACACAATTTTTGATGTATGAGAGTACGGTGTCAGTGTACTCCTGCAGGTTGTGGTTGGAGAATAAATCCCATTCAGTCCTTGAGAAGCAGTCCTGTAGCTGAGACAGGGCTCCCTCAGGCCAAGTCTTTATTGTCTTTAGTTGTGTCTTTGTCTTTCTCAGCAGGGGGGTGTAGGTGGGGGTGAGGGACAGACAGAGATGATCAGATCCAGCACTCTTTTTTTTGTACTTTGCACTCTTTTTTGTACTGTAACCGGAGATGCTGCTTTTAATCTCATTGTACCTATGTACAGTGACAATAAAGGATTCTATTCTATTCAGGGTAGATGACCTCCAGTGCACCAGGGTAGAACACCTCCAAGGCACCAGGGTACACCACCTCGGGGGAACCAGGATAGACCGCCTCCGGAGCACCAGGGTAGACCACCTCCAGGGTACCAAGGTAGATGGCCTCCGGGGCACCAGGGTAGACCATCTCCAGGGCACCAGGGTAGACCACCTCCAGGGCACTAGGGTAGACCATCTCCAGGGCACCAGGGTAGACCATCTCCAGGGAACCAGGGTAGACCACCTCCAGGGCACTAGGGTGGACTGTCTACAGCTCACTAGGGTAGATGGCATCTCCAGGGCACCAGGGTAGACCACCTCCAGTGCACCAGGGTACACCACCTTGGGGGAACCAGGATAGACCACCTCCGAGGCACCAGGGTGGACTGTCTACAGGGCACCAGGGTGACTGCCTCCAGGGCACCAGGGTAGACCGCCTCTGGGTCACCAGGGTAGATGGCCTTCAGAGTACCAGGGTAGACCTCCTCCAGGGCATCAGGGTGTAGACCATCTCCAGGGCACCAGGGTAGACCACCTCCAAGGCACCAGGGTAGATGGCCTTCAGAGTACCAGGGTAGACCTCCTCCAGGGCATCAGGGTGTAGACCATCTCCAGGGCACCAGCGAAGACCGTCTCCAGGGCACCAGGGTGTAGACCGTCTCCAGGGCACCAGGGTAGACCACCTCCAGGACACCAGGGTAGACCGTTTCCAGGGCACCAAGGTAGACCACCCCAGAGCACCAGGGTAGACCACCTGTAGGGCACCAGGGTAGACCGCCTCCAGCACACCTGAAGCTGGTGTCTTTCATTCCAAAAAAGTGCACGTCACCAAGGACAGTTTCCTCGTCTCCCTTTAAAGGAAACTCAGGAACAGAGAACAGAAGGAGCTTTACTCAGCGCCTCATCTGAGACGAGGCAGAAAATTCAAAGCATTGGTGAGTCGTAGTTGAAGGTACCTGAGTGTCTACATCCTTCCAGGAAGGACCAAGGACCAAAGAACATGAGTGATGTTCCTCTTGACCCAGAGTGCCTCCATTCTGGAGTTTGTACTGTGGTATTTTCCTGGTTTTGGGCTCTTATATCTTGTAATACTTTTCCAACTATGTTCTCTGCAGTGGAGACCTGATGACATCTCCAGACCCTTCCATGCCTCCTCTGAGATGTTCAGGCTGCATTTTCCCATGTTTCTTTAACGTAGAGGGGCTTGTTGTGTGTAGACAGATGTTTTATTCTCCAGTGATGGAACAGTGAGCTGATGGCCGGTTTCAGAAATGTGAAGGAATCCGTTTGGGTTGTTAAATCAGTCCAACCTGCATGTCTCGTTGAAATAATGTCTCACTTGGAGATAGCTGGATTGTTGTTGTAAATTCTGATTATCCCTCAAGGACCAGAAGCTTTGCAGTGTGTTTGAGTGAATGACAGGAAGGCTGTGAGACCCTTCGTCCAGCATTCCAGTCCTCCATCTGTGTTGTAGGCTTTATGATGAGTCATTACAGGAGTGTCTAAGAGTCACCTTGCTTCCAGACAAGGTCTTAATGCTGCAGCGTACAAGATAACCCGATGCTTCCCGTTTGCAACAGTTTGGGGAAGGAAGGCCTCTTTCTTCTCCAGCATGACTTTAAGAAAGAGTTGAAGTTGTGGAAGCTGCATAAGAGGAGCCAACTCCAAATTAAAGTACAGTGGTACCTTGACTTACAAAATTAATTGGTTCTGGAAGTAGTTTTGTAACCTGAAACTTTCGTAAGTAGAGACGTGTTTTCCATGTAAATGCCCTAATCCGTTCCAAGTCCCCCACAATTCGAACACTTTTTTTAAAATAAATTATAAATAATACCTGAAATGACATAAAAACCTGTCAGAAATACATGTTAGAACTAGAAAAGCACTCAGAGAGCGCAGACCTCCACTAAACTTAACAATTATCGAAAATTTGAAAGTGATCTAGAATCCAAGATTTCTTTTGGATCCCACCCAAAATGAAATCAGTTCTTCCTTTTTACATTTCTGACAACTCCTGAAAATTTCATCAAAATCCATCCATAACTTCTTGAGTTATCTTGAACACAAACAGATAAACGCCGGCAAAAACATAACCTCCTTGGTGGAGGTAAAAATTGTTAGTTTACCTGGTTGCTGGGTTACGCTCATACAGACAAGGGGCCCTCCTAGCTAATGGGATGCCAGGAAGATGCTAAGCGATAGCCAATGGCAGAGCAGCTCGGACACACCGCTTTCAAACCGAGATACAGAGCCAACAGCTATGTTTACGTTCAGTAAACTCTGGGAGCTGCGAAGTAGGAGCGCTATTGGATTTCTGCCTTTCGTATCCTGAAATTTCTTTCATAACTAGAGGCAATATTTTCCTGTTGAGCTGTTTCGTAACCTGAAAATTTTGTACATAGAGGCGTTCGTAAGTAGAGGTACCACTGTATATGTATTTGAATATGTTATTACAGTCCTTTTTAGACTGAGCAGGTCACTGGAGGACATTTTAAGACCTTGACATCCTGTTAACGGTGCTCCTTCTGTCCATCTGCGATTCTAACATCTACACTGTAGACTTGCATCCTCTTTCGTCGTGGCTTCGATGTCCACAACCAGAGGCGCCACCTGGCCAGGGCATTTGGGGCTTCAGCCCCGGATGTTTTTTTTCTAGCCCCGTATGTTTCGATGTGACAGGCTGACAAAAATTATAGGCACGAAAAAAGTTTTTCCAAGTTTCAGTGAATGCAACACAAGATGACGTCTTATCATGAGACCAATCAGAGAGGGGTTGCGTATGCTCGTCTCAACCTCTGGCGCCAAGAGGTTTTCACTTCAAGAGAGACAGCAAGAAACCAAAAGAAAAAAAATTGATATACAGCATTTTTTTCTTTCCAAAAAGGACGTGGAGGCTGACTCGGCTGGGGCTCACATTTTCGAGGAACCATCACCAGAAACCGGTAAATAAATGAATGACCAATTCACATTCAGTTTGTGTAGTTACTAAAGGGGCTGTGGGACAGGCTAGCATTCCCGGGAGGAGACTACATCCTGAAAAAGATGAATAAAAGTGCTGTACAATCCCCTTATAACTGTAGGCTCACACATTTGCTACATATTTCATTCAGTGATATTTTACTAAGGTGTTTGTATGCCCTCTCCCTTTTTGTGAAAGATAGTCTTTTTCACTTGGTCTAGGGTTTAAAACAAACAAACAAACATGCAAACAAAAATAAGGAAAATCATAACCTTTTATTAGAGGGAATATAATGACTTCAGGCAGAATACAAAATGTTTGGTTACTTATTGATTTCATTAATAGTAATAATAATAATAATAATAATAATAATGGTAGTAGTAAATTTTATTTGTATAGCACACTGAAGTCAGAGACCTCTCAAGGGGCTTGACAATCCTATAGTATAAAAACAGAATAAAAAGAAAATCTATATCAATATGCAAAAGCAAAACCGAAGTCTTTAGGCTACTTTTGAAAGCGGCAAGAGAGTCAGACATCCTGGTAAAGTCAGTTAATTTATTCCAGCCATAGGACGGAGAAGGCGCTGTGATTCCTTTTATTTCCTGATTATCTATAAGGGCATCATTATTCTCTCTCTATCACTATTACGGGTGTGTCGTTTAATTTTGACACATTTTGAAGTACGCATTGGCAGTATTTGGGTCTAGACAAGACGCAACATGTCTTATAGAGCTTATTTCCCAGGTAGAAAAAACCATAAGGGTCTGGGCTCCGCCCCCAATGTTCTAAGTCCCAAGAAACGCCCCTGTCCACAATTGTCTGTCAGACCGCACGATGACAACTGACGTGGAGATATGGATGCGTGTAGAATTACAGTGAACTAACTATGCCTGATAACGCAGCGCTCTGTTGGAGCTTTTACGTTCTAAAGGCGCTTTAAAAGGCGAGAATGTGCTCCTGGTCCTGGTTAGAGAGAAGATGATGACTCGGATTCTTATTTTTCTGAGGTCGCATTAATTAATGTGTCCTTTCCAGTTGTCGTTTAATTGGCCAGTAAGTAGATGGAGTCACCTTGTAGAATGCAGGACACCCCCCCGATCCTCCCACCATGCTGATCTTTAGTCTGAGACAGCTGTGGAGGGGCCTTTACATCTTCAGACACCCTAACTGAGATTTCAGAGCAACATTTCAGAGTTTGGTGGGTAGAAGCTGGACTCCAGCGTGTCCCAGCTTCATGAAGTGACCAGCAGAGAGAGCAGAAGTCGGCCTCACACTGTTCCTTCAGAGGGATTACAGGACTCGTGTTCACCATCCCTCTGCACGGAGCTCCTCCAGCCAGACAAAAACCCGCTATCAGAAGATGACATGAAACACCGGCCCGCTGGGCATCTTCCTCCTCCTCCTCCTCCTCCTGCTCCTCCTTCCAGTCCTTTTCTTCCTCGCTCCACCACTCTGGAGCAAACGCATCAGTGAGTTTCACTGCAGCTTGTTTGCAGCCACGTTGGAGGCAAGGTGACAAGAGCAGTACAAGGAGAACATTTGTGTAATTTACAAAAAGAGCTTAAGGTGGAACCGCTGCCACCTCTTTTTCTTCTTTTCCTCAGTTTACCTAACTATGCCAAAACACACACAAAAAAAGAGTGGGGGTTGAATTAGCCGCACACACACACAAACACACAAACATCCTCCTGAGGAATGGCTGGCGAGCAGAGAAGAAATGCGCCCTGACAATCTCCTCTTCCCTCCGGCAGCTGGATGCCAGAAACGAGCGCTGTTCCTTCTGAGAGATCTTTTACTGAAGATGCCAGGGATTAAGAAAGAAAAGACTGCAGGACACTGCTGTGTCACCTAGAATTAAACAGCCCTAAACTCTCCAGTTATGAGATACTCTGCGTAAAATAGGTCAGAAATCAGAAGAAACTGAGAGCTTTTGATTCCGATCTCGTCTTCTCCTCTCAGCCGCGCCGCCTCCGGACCCGTCTCCTCCTGCTCGGTGGTTGGCGTCTTCACGCGAAGACCCAGCGCCCTGGCAAACAAATTACATTCAGATTCAGAGAAGGAAAAACTTTTTTGTTCAACTGTGGAGGCTGCAGCTGCTCAAATCTGAGTGTTTTTAATAGAAATTAACCGCAAACCTGCTGCTGTCAGGAGTGAAGATGTGAAAAACTGAGTTTTCTGTGTGTCGGGGACATGAAACGGTTTTAGCTGAACTTAATCTGCTTCCCATTATGGATGTTAAGAACAGACGGGAAGTTTGTGAAGCTGCTTTCTGCTTGGTCGGGTTTACCTGATAATCCTGCGGTAGTCTGCTCATTTAAAGAGCCACTTGTCCCCATGTCCTTGTCCTTCGGCGGTTAAATGTGGAAAATCCAGTCCTGGTCCTGGTTGGAGAGAAGAGGACAACTGGGATACTTGTTTTCTTTGGAATGGAGCTCGTTTGCATTAATGAATGCGTCATTTACAGCTGCATTTTAGGTGGCTGGTAAATAGGCCGAGTCACTGTCAGAAAATCGTATCAGATAGTCGCTGGTCTCTAAACCAGAGAGACGGCCATCATCAAACCGCTCACGCTGGAGGACGAAGGACAGCTGATCTGGACCAAAGACCGAAAACATCCCCACGATTCTTCTAGCAGTCTGGAGACCCTCTGGAATAGTTGCTCATGGCCTCCATGAGTTAACAGTGTACCAGGCAAAGCCCACGAGTGGTGTTTTATTTTGGAAATCGACTGGGTTCTCCATGGCACGCAAAGACGACAACATAGTAGGAACAGTTTTTTGGACCAGGCTGAGAGTAGGTTTATTTCTGCTGTAAAGTTGGACATTTTCCCGTAGAGGTCAGTTGAGACTGACTCACTGTTGGAGCCAGACCCTAGCTCTCATTAGAGGAACTGCAGCCTCTGGTGGTTGGTGGAGGAACTGCAGCCTCTCGTGGTGGGTAGGGGAACTGCAGCCTCTAGTGGTCTGTAGAGGAACTGCAGCCTCTGGTGGTCTGTAGAGGAACTGCAGCCTCTAGTAGTCAGTAGAGGAACTGCAGCCTCTAGCGGTCGGTAGAGGAACTGCAGCCTCTAGTGGTCGGTAGAGGAACTGCAGCCTCTAGTGGCGTAGAGGAACTGCAGCCTCTAGTGGTCAGTAGAGGAACTGCAGCCTCTAGTGGTCGGTAGAGGAACTGCAGCCTCTAGTGGTCTGTAGAGGAACTGCAGCCTCTAGTGGTCGGTAGAGGAACTGCAGCCTCTAGTGGTCGGTAGAGGAACTGCAGCCTCTAGTGGTCGGCGGAGGAACTGCAGCCTCTGGTGGTTGGCGGAGGAACTGCAGCCTCTAGTGGTCAGTAGAGGAACTGCAGCCTCTAGTGGTCAGTAGAGGAACTGCAGCCTCTAGTGGTCGGTAGAGGAACTGCAGCCTCTAGTGGTCGGTAGAGGAACCGCAGCCTCTAGCGGTCGGTAGAGGAACTGCAGCCTCTGGTGGTCGGTGGAGGAACTGCAGCCTCTGGTGGTCGGTGGAGGAACTGCAGCCTCTGGTGGTCGGTGGAGGAACTGCAGCCTCTAGTGGTCGGTAGAGGAACTGCAGCCTCTAGCGGTCGGTAGAGGAACTGCAGCCTCTAGTGGTCGGTAGAGGAACCGCAGCCTCTAGCGGTCGGTAGAGGAACCGCAGCCTCTAGCGGTCGGTGGAGGAACTGCAGCCTCTAATGGTCGGTAGAGGAACCGCAGCCTCTAGCGGTCGGTAGAGGAACTGCAGCCTCTAGTGGTCGACGGAGGAGTTGCAGCCTCTGGTGGTCGGTGGAGGAACTGCAGCCTCTCGTGGTCGGTAGAGGAACTGCAGCCTCTAGTGGTAGAGGAAACTGCAGCCTCTAGTGGTCGGTAGAGGAACTGCAGCCTCTAGGTCGGTAGAGGAACTGGCCTCTAGCGGTCGGTAGAGGAAAGCCTCTAGCGGTCGGTAGAGGAACCGCAGCCTCTAGCGGTCGGTAGAGGAACTGCAGCCTCTAGCGGTCGGTGGAGGAACTGCAGCCTCTAGCGGTCGGTGGAGGAACTGCAGCCTCTAGCGGTCGGTGGAGGAACTGCAGCCTCTGGTGGTCGGCGGAGGAAATGCAGCCTCTAGTGGTCAGTAGAGGAACTGCAGCCTCTAGCGGTCGGTAGAGGAACTGCAGCCTCTAGCGGTCGGTGGAGGAACTGCAGCCTCTAGCGGTCAGTAGAGGAACTGCAGCCTCTAGTGGTCGGTAGAGGAACTGCAGCCTCTAGTGATCAGTAGAGGAACTGCAGCCTCTAGTGGTCGGCGGAGGAACTACAACTTTTCTTATTTCTGCAGTAGGTTCAACCCTGTTAGTTGAATTGTTGGCGCTTGGTTAGAACATTTTTTGAAAGAAATCCGTTACCAGAAAAGAGGCTTTAATTTGCTCGAGAGTATAAAGTTTTGACTCTTGAACAGGAGACAAAGGTCATGTGGTTTGATTTGTGCATCAGGGCAAGAAAACCAGTGGATGAAGAGATGCACCCTTTTAGCCCACTGGGGGGAGTATTTTTAGTTTACTTCAGTTTTAAAAACTTAGTATTCTGTTACTGTTTTGTCGCTTTAATAATCACTTACCACTGAAGCTGAAGGGGAGAGAAATCTTTAGTTTGTAGTCCAGACCTGAACCCTGCTGAGATGTGTTGGGTTGTTCTGCAGAAGAACTTCAGCAGCCGTCTGACTGTAACCAGATGATTATATTTCCAGGTGGGTTTGTTTGTCACGTTTGACCGGTGACTGCTGGTCTTTCCTTGAGGAAATAAATAGGTTAAATGGTGTCAGATGAGTTTTCTGTTGAGCTGTTATTCAAACAGCTGTTCAGAACGGCTCTGAAGTTCAGGTGCTCTGTGTTGATGCTTTTACATCTGAGAGATAAACCGAAGACTGTTGTCCCTCACTAAAGCCCTGGTTCAAGAAGAGTCCGCCCTCGCACTTTAAAAGAAAAAAGGCCCAAAGTTTCCTGTTGTCTTTGTCATTTTTGTGAAGGCGCATGGCCGGCTGTGAATAATTCAACAGCTGTCTGCTCAAATGCAAACAAACAGAATAAAACATAGATAGTTATCAGGCATAAATATGAACAAACAGCATCCAAAAGCATTAAAGAAACACAGAGCGTCTGGGTTCTGGAGCGACAGATGAGGACAGTGTGTTTGACTGGCTGGACGGAGCTGCAACCCCCCCAACGCACACACATGTAATGATGTGTGGCCTGTCAGAGAAGCACAGCCAAATTACATTCAGGACTACAAAGCCTTCGTCCGAGCTTTTCTCTCTCTGTGCAACACCCCGCAAAACAATAACTGGGATTCAGCTGCTGCAAATTGCACTCAAATTTCCCAGTCTCTTTCTGTGAATTATTAATGAGAGCCAAACCAAAAAAGACAAAAAAAAGAGAAGACAACGGAGAAGCGGGGGTATCTGCGGTGAGCCAGAGCAGTGGAGGACGCTACAAAGCTGTAATTATGCCAGAGAATGAAGAAATGGAACAAAGTTGTTGGACTCAGAAACTGAAACTAAGAGCTGCAAATTTAGAGCTCAGGGCTGAAAGGAAAAGCAGTTTTTATTACATATGCAGAAAGCCAGAGCTGCGCCATCGACACGCAATTAAGGCGTGGATGAAGAGCGGCGCCGGCGTCCGTCTGCGTCAGGTTCGTTCTGGAGGACGTAAAGGGACGATGCGAGGTCACGATCGCACGTGTCCACTTTTAGAAAACAGCTGGAGCCTGAAAACGTTCCACGAGCTAAAGCAACAACAAAAAACTGGGGAGTGAGTCATTAGGACGAGTTGAGTGTTTAGAGCAGAATAAATAAAAGCCTTAAAGAAGAGAATCAGCTGGGTTGACAGCAGAAATACGTTCAGCAGAACCACAACTGATGAGCTCTAGAGGCTTCATGATGCTCTAATTACCTTTCGACTTAAATACCCCGAAAACAACCTTCACCCTCGGAACGATCCAGATTTCTGCATGAATTATCCAGAAAATGTGATCTGATCTTCATCGAAGTGACAGGAACAGACACATTTTTGTGTCACAGAAAGGAGAAATTAAAGTATCCCAATGTGCTTCACGAGGTAAATCGTAGAACTCAGGACTTCCCAAACCAACAAGGCTGCACCAAAGAAAAGGGCAGTAAATCTGACGACAGTGAAGCGTTTATTTCCTGCATCATCTTCCCTTTGCTTTGCAATGGAGGATGAGCTGCTGTTGTCTGATGACTGTCCACGTCTACTGAGTTTCCTGTCATGTCATTCGTCATTTTTTATTGTTAAAAAATTAAAAGCAATGCAGCGTCAGCAGTTGATTCCTAAATACAGATTTTTTATAAGATGCAGCCGAAGCTGGGAGACTGCGATGAAGACGTAGCAGCTTCTATGAAGACGTAGAAACTTCAATGAAGACGTAGCGGCTTCGATGAGGACGTAGAAGCTTTGATGAAGACGTAGCAGCTTCGATGAGAACGTAGAAGCTTTGATGAAGACGTAGCAGCTTCGATGAGGACGTAGAAGCTTTGATGAAGATGTAGCAGCTTTGATGAGGACGTAGAAGCTTTAAAATGTAGTGGCTTTGATGAGGGCATTGCAGCTTTGATGAAGACGTAGAAGCTTTGAGGAAGATGTAGCAGCTTCGATGAGGACATAGAAGCTTTGATGAAGATGTAGTGCTTCGATGAAGACATAGAAGCTTTGATGAAGACGTAGCAGCTTTGATGAAGAGGTAGGGGCTTTAAAATGTAGTGGCTTTGATGAGGGTATAGCGGCTTCGATGAGGACGTAGGGGCCTGAAGATGTAGCGACTTTGATGAGGGCTTGGCACCTTTGATGAGGATGTAGAAGCTTAGATGAAGACAGAGCGACTAGATGAAGATGTAGCGGCTTTGATGAGCACATAGCAGCTTCGATGAGGAGGTAGGGGCTTTGAAGATGTAGTGTCTTTGAGGGCATGGCAGCTTCGATGAGGACGTAGGGGCTTTGAAGATGAAGTGTCTGAGGGCATGGCAGCTTCGATGAGGACGTAGTGGCTTTGAAGATGTAGTGTCTTTGAGGGCATGGCAGCTTCGATGAGGACGTAGTGGCTTTGAAGATGTAGTGTCTTTGAGGGCATGGCAGCTTCGATGAGGACGTAGGGGCTTTGAAGATGAAGTGTCTTTGAGGGCATGGCAGCTTCGATGAGGACGTAGGGGCTATGAAGACGTAGCAGCTTCGATGAGGACGTTGGGGCTTTGAAGATGTAGTGTCTTTGAGGGCATGGCAGCTTCGATGAGGACATTGGGGCTTTGAAGATGTAGTGTCTTTGAAGGCATGGCAGCTTCGATGAGGACGTAGGGGCTATGAAGACGTAGTAGCTTCGATGAGGACGTTGGGGCTTTGAAGATGTAGTGTCTTTGAAGGCATGGCAGCTTCGATGAGGATGTAGGGGCTTTGAAGACGTAGCAGCTTCGATGAGGACGTTGGGGCTTTGAAGATGTAGTGTCTTTGAGGGCATGGCAGCTTCGATGAGGACGTAGTGGCTTTGAAGATGTAGTGTCTTTGAGGGCATGGCAGCTTCGATGAGGACGTAGGGGCTTTGAAGATGAAGTGTCTTTGAGGGCATGGCAGCTTCGATGAGGACGTAGGGGCTATGAAGACGTAGCAGCTTCGATGAGGACGTTGGGGCTTTGAAGATGTAGTGTCTTTGAGGGCATGGCAGCTTCGATGAGGATGTAGGGGCTTTGAAGACGTAGCAGCTTCGATGAGGACGTTGGGGCTTTGAAGATGTAGTGTCTTTGAGGCATGGCAGCTTCGATGAGGACGTAGGGGCTTTGAAGACGTAGCGGCTTCGATGAGGACATAGGGGCTTTGAAGACGTAGCAGCTTCAATGAGGACGTTGGGGCTTTGAAGATGTAGTGTCTTTGAGGGCGTGGCAGCTTTGATGAGGACGTAGGGACTAGATGAAGACGCAGTGGCTTTGATGAGGATGTAGCGGCTTCGATGAAGCAGTGAATCCTCCGCGGTGCCTCAGGCTGATGCTGCCTCATCCTGCATTTTTTCTGACGTTGTTAGCGTTGCTTTCTTTGTGTTCCACTTCAGGTCAATCTGGTGAAGTTCAGTCACGAGAGCCCACATTGTTGGACATTTGACCCGTTCAGCCATCACTGATTGTTGACATGTGTACAGACAAAATACGCATGCGTACAGCAAACATCGTTCACATTACATTGTCCCTCCAGATAAAAAAAAATGAAGCAATGGCTTCTGACTGGCTTCTTCTGGCTGCTGACTGTGGCACCGTTTGTCCTGGAGCTCCTTGGTGCTCTGGCATTAAACACAATTATGGTACCAAAATTTACCAGTAATCAAGTCCTATCACAAAGACTGACTCGCTATATTAACCTTTTACGTTCACACATCTGTAATAATTGAGTTGGGTACGTATCGCACCGACCAGCAGCTGGATATTAAGGCCAAACGTCTCCACTTGGCTCATGTCTGTCCTAAGATCTTCTTTCAAGAGATAAGAGACTTTCTCCTGGCAACATGTCAACACTTCTAATTGTGTAGTTATCAACCCTAACATTTTAAACTCGGACTGAGGCCTGTAGCATCTTGGCACTGCTTTTGCTAGGACATCCACCCCTGGAGAGATTTTCAGCTTGTGAGTAACTTTTTCTCAATGTAGAATGATGGACCTAAAATACTGTGGAAATGTTCTTTAAACATTTCCTGGAATGATGTACAGCAACGGTAGCTTCTTTAAGATCATTGCTAATCTCTTTCCCTACTGGCCTTGTGTTATTACACTCCAGAAAACATTTATAGGGGTCTGCAAACCTGCTGAAGATCAGCAGCACCTGGTGGTTACTTACAACCTTTTATACTCTGGAAGCAGCTTCGGTATTTTGGATTAGTTTTTGTTGACAGAGGGTCTACTTTTGAACCAAAAACCCAGTAACCCAAACAAGCATGTTCAGTGTTTGTGACGTGTAACTGCAGACGTTCGTCCTCCTACAGCATTTAAAACTGGGTGTCACACGTTCATCCTGGACCACATCATCACCATAGTTACCACCAAAGCTTGTTTCTGTGTTGTCAGGTTTCCTGCTGGTTCCTGAACTCGGCCTGTGATGGAGTTTCTGACGGCGGTCAGAAACCTGGTCATGTTTGACTTGAAAATGTTGATTCTGAAAGACTTTTGGTTGTTTACTTGGTGTTGAGGTTAGTGTGCGTAGGAGATGCTTTTTGTCCTTTAATGAAGAGATTTGTTACTCTTAAATTGTTTTTCCTTGCGATTTTTTAATAAGACAGAAATAAACAACATTTCATCCTGAACTTATGACTTTTCTGGAATTGCGTGTTTGTTTTTGTAAAAATGACTAATTTGCTTGCAGAACATTTTGAGGTGAAACAGCTGCTTTTTATGGTTAAACAGCTGATCTCAGTGATTCCAGTTTTAAAGCGTTCAGTTGCAGTTATCAGTTTCTGAATGTTGGTCGGAGATGTTAGATGAGTTAGATGAGTGAGATGACTGAGATGAGTTAGATGAGTGAGATGACTTAGATGAGTTAGATGAGTGAGATGACTTAGAAGAGTTAGATGACTGAGATGTTAGATGACTTAGATGAGTTAGGTAAATGAGATGACTGATATGAGATAGATGAGTGAGATGACTTAGAAGAGTTAGGTAAATGAGATGACTGAGAGAGGTGAGATGACTGAGAGACTGAGTTGACTTAAATGACTTAGATGACTGAGATGTTAGATGACTGAGATGTTAGATGACTTAGATGAGTTAGGTAAATGAGATGACTGATATGAGATAGATGAGTGAGATAAGTGAGATGTTAGATGACTTAGATGACTGAGATGAGTTAGATGACTTAGATGACTGAGATGACTTAGTTGAGTTAGATGAGTGAGATGACTTAGTTGAGTTAGATGAGTGAGATGAGTTAGATGAGTTAGATGACTGAGATGTTAGATGACTTAGATGAGTTAGATGAGTTAGATGAGTTAGATGAGTGAGATGACTTAGAAGAGTTAGATGACTGAGATGTTAGATGACTTAGATGAGTTAGGTAAATGAGATGACTGATATGAGATAGATGAGTGAGATGACTTAGAAGAGTTAGATGAGTGAGATGACTTAGAAGAGTTAGGTAAATGAGATGACTGAGATGAGTTAGATGACTGAGTTGACTTAAATGACTTAGATGACTGAGATGTTAGATGACTGAGATGTTAGATGACTTAGATGAGTTAGGTAAATGAGATGACTGATATGAGATAGATGAGTGAGATGAGTGAGATGTTAGATGACTTAGATGACTGAGATGAGTTAGATGACTTAGATGACTGAGATGACTTAGTTGAGTTAGATGAGTGAGATGACTTAGTTGAGTTAGATGAGTGAGATGAGTTAGATGAGTTAGATGACTGAGATGTTAGATGACTTAGATGAGTTAGATGAGTGAGATGACTTAGATGAGTTAGGTAAATGAGATGACTGATATGAGTTAGATGACTGAGTTGACTTAAATGACTTAAATGACTGAGATGTTAGATGACTGAGATGAGTTAGATGAGTGAGATGAGTTAGATGAGTTAGATGACTGAGATGTTAGATGACTTAGATGAGTTAGATGAGTGAGATGACTTAGATGAGTCAGGTAAATGAGATGACTGAGATGAGTTAGATGACTGAGTTGACTTAAATGACTTAAATGACTGAGATGTTAGATGACTTAGATGACTAAGATGACTTAGTTGAGTTAGATGAGTGAGATGACTTAGTTGAGTTAGATGAGTGGAAGTACAGCGCTGCTTTTGGCTCCTCCAGCCTGGAGTTTGACACCTATAGCAAAAAACTTCAGAGGAGACGCTGTACAGTTGGTGCCAATTTTCTGGCTCGTTCTTTCAAACATCCACAGGAAGCAGCTGTGGACACCTGACATATATTGATGAGTTCTTAAATTTCAACAGGAGCGGAGCTCTGTCTGCTTTCAAGATTAACGATTCGTTAGTCTGGTTGCAGCGTTAAAGCTTTACAGTGTTTAAATTTACACATAATTAACTTTCTGTTTTTTGAGAGAAAGAATGGTGTGAGACTGAACTCTCCACACATGCTGACTGTTGGGTCATCTTGTGGTGTGTTTGAGACGTTGCCAGCCGGAGTTGTGCTTCCACACTCACACACGGGGTCCGACTGAGGGCCTGGCATGGAGCCGCTGCTCGCAGGAGGCAGCAGCGTCCCCCGGGGGCCCATAACCCACCAAATAACACCGAGAAACAGAGAGGGAGTGAGTGTGGGAGCAGCTCGCTCGCCCAGCTGGGCCTCACTCTCCCTAACGGAGTGAGTTTGTGTGTGAGGAGGAGGAGGAGGAGGAGGAGGACGAGGACGACGAAGAACAGATGACACGCGTGATCCCAGCAGGCCGTGGATGAAAAGAGGTCGATCAGCTAATCTGCTGAAAGGCTCGACTGTATGTTTGCTCCCAATGAGGGTGTCTGACTTCAGGTCAGCTGCTGTTTCATATAAAAACAGATTTAAATGTGAAGTTCAGGGAAGAGCTGGACAGGCAGATCCAGATATCCAGATAATGTTCACAGCTCAGAGGCGGATGCTGTTAGTGCTGAATGTTCTTTAAAAAATTGTTTTATTTTTATTTATTTATTTATTTTTTACTTCTTTCTTTCGTTGGAGAAAATAAAACACAAACAATTCCCAATTCTGATTTGAACTCAACCAGGTAGTTCAAAAGTAGTAGTTCCTCCACTGACCACTAGAGGCTGACTCCAATAGTGAGTCAGTCTCCCTTGACCTCCATGTTAAAATGTTCAACTTCACAGCAGAAGTAAACATATTTACAGCCTGTACAAAAAAAAACATTTTTTGTCTCCTGCAGTTAGATTTCACATCCATGACATCTTGTAATATTCTTTTATTTTTATTATTTAAGCACATTAGGTAAAATTAAATAAAGCTGCAAATGTATTTTAATTAGGAGCGTGGTTTGATTGTCAGATGGTGCAGCCAATGGCTATCTGTCATGATTTTAGCGCTATATTCGCTTCTGAGCTGTAAAGAAAAACCTAACGGAGAATAACTAAAGGCTGGTTTATGCTTCTGTGATGATATACCTACGTTCGTAGGTGTGAATTCTCCATCATGAGCTATTTCCAGACCCTGATGTGAACTTCTCTCTAAATGTAACTCCATGTTTCATCAATGAGGATCTTGAGAAATATAATTTATTTTTTACTTGATCTTTCTATTTCCACATGACGACTGAAGACTGACATCTTTAACTGTGGTCAGAGCTACTGTTTTTATTCTGACATCGTGACTTGCCCTCCATGCTGACATTAAGTCTATAACACTGTAAAATGTATTTTCTGGGCTAATTAATAACTTTCAATTTGATTTGCGTTGTTTTTGCTGTTAGCTCTGCTGATGAAGTTAACCCCTTACCATTTAGTAACAGAGCTGGGGTTGATTTGACTCCAGAATATTCCTTTAAGTGTGTCCAGGTTCAAACTTGGACCTACCCAGAACTGCTGTTATTTTTTTATTTTCTATTAATTTTTTTTTTTTTGCCCCTTTTGATTGAAAACAACGGCTGTAAAACTGGTGGCAGAAAGTTGGAAACATGAGTCTAAAAGCTGCTGCATGAATATTTGCTCACCAGATAATTTTTTAAAAATCCCAGTTCCCTTTTTCACTTACTTTCATTAAGAGACGAAGTCCAACATCCTGAGTCAGAGTTGTAATTTTTGCCACAAAAATGTAGCATGTTACAAAATGTTACAAAAGACTGTCAGCTGGTAACCAATTTAGTCAATTTTTTGATTTTATATTTATATATTTTATATATGTGTGTGTGTGTGTACATATATGCAAATATATAATCACAAAATTTACTAAATTGTTACCAGCTGACAATATATATATATATATATATATATATATTTTTTTTTTTCTTTGTGATTTTTGTGATTTTGTGAAATTTGAGATTTTATGACAAAAACTTACCAAAAAAATATTTTAATGACAAAGTTGTTATTTGAGGAATTAAGCAAAAATATGTGATTTTTTTACACGTTATAATTTATTTCATTGCAAGCTTGTAATATTTCGTTAAAAAGTTACAATATTGTGAAATCTGTTATTTTATTTAAGGACATAAAGTTGCAGTTATACAAACTTGCAATCACATTTCATAATTTCACAACATAAAATCATAATTCAATATCAAATTAAAAAAAACTTGAGTTGTAGACAGAACTGATTAAGACAGTATTATTATATTATATTATAATATAATATCTAATTTTGTATTGTGTTATATTGTAAAGTAGTGTGGTTTCACTGAGGGCCCCTGAGGGACCCCATTTTCTTGCAGCGACTGGCTGCCCCCCAGAAACGTCCTCTGTGCACGACCCTGTTAGAGAGAATGAGAGACCTCGAGAGCTTCCAAAAAAATCAATAAATATCCTGTTTAATGAAATAAAAGTGAAAATACTAATTTATGTCGCTTTATCTTTAATTCAACATGTTTGGTTATTGAATTTCGAAATCTGCCTTTATCTTTGTTAGGCTGGGTGGGAATATATTAAGACTTTATAATCATACATCAAATTAAGATATTTGATGTGAAAGTTGTGGATTTATTGTAGTTTTTAGGAAACTCCTCAACTCAAAGCATCCAAAGTAAGTGTGTTTTGTGCCTCAGGATGGAGCTGAAGTGAAACCGTGTCCTGTGACTGACATTTCATTTGACAAGTCTGCAGTTTGCTGCAGTCGCTGCAGGTTAGAAGTCCTCCTGAACTGTGATGATGCTGCTGATGATGCTGCTGGGTGGCGTTTCCTGATGTTCTTCTGCCCTCTAGTGGCCGGTTGGTGGAACAGTCACAGGTTTTCTGCTCCACAGCTTATTTATGACAGGTTTTCATCAATTTTATTCTGCTCTCTTGGGGTTTTTTTGGACAGTCCAGAGGAGGTTCCAGAGTTGAGGAACTCCTGACGTCTGCCTTCAGGACTGGAGACCAGCTGAGACTGGAACCACTGGTGGATGGCGGTCAGCTCTGAAAAGCTACAGGTTCAAGTTATTTTGTTTGTAGCCGTGTGTTAATGCGTGTGGTTTTTAAACACTGATGTTGAGGTTGAAACCTGAACTTCATTCAGGCATCGTCGACTTGAAGGGGAGAGCTCGCAGCTTCATTTTTAACCTGAAGAAAGTTTCATCTTTCTGTCATCAGACATCTGTTGTGTGGTTGTTTGTTGGGAGGAAAACAAAGATGGGAAAGAAGTAGTTAGAATGTTAAAGTTATTAATAGTCAACTTTGATGAGAAATAATTGAAACTGACGTGTTGTTCACATTTATCTCACCTCAGTGCCGTTTCTGAATAGACAATTGATCAGCTGTAAATGCTGGATGTTTAAATTTAATCAATATTTGGTGAAGAAAAGCCTTTGACCCGGTGGGAGGTTGGACCTCCAAGGCCTCTGGTTAAGACTGTTGCCCAGTCCATTCAGCACCACCAGTGGCCTCGTGGAGCCTGTCCAGGTCTTGACCGTCTCTCCATCCATCACTGGCCTGAAACATCTCCTACAAGCCTCCAGCATGAAGCTCCAACATCTCTGATCCAGACATCCAGGTTTAAGGTCATACCACAGCTTCTCAGCTGGATTCAAGTGCGGACTTTGACTTTTGGACCTGCTGGGGTTCTTCAGGTTGTCATCCTGCTGCAGAACCCAGGTGTTGTGGAGCTTCAGGTATGGGACTGATGGACTTTCTCCGTTTGAATCTCCTGGTAGAGAGCAGAACTCATGGTCCATCAGTTACAGCTCAGACGTAACACTGGAGCTGATAGATTTTGTCTGATGCGAGTTGGACCTGACGAATGTGGAGCATCAGTCATTTGTACAGACGTTGCTGCAAACTAATGTTCTAGCCAAGTTGAAAACGATGAAGCACAAGTCGCAGCAGGAAATGCGTCTTTGGTCTGAAGACCAAAGACCTACAAGTGATGGCCATCATCAAGTGTAGGACAGCTGATTTGGACCAAAGACCAGAGACGTCCCCACGATTCTTCCACCGTGATGATCTGTAGACGGACCAAAGTGCTGCAGTTGATCAGAGCTCAGTCATCCAGATGGTCACTGCTCTTCTTCTGGCTTTTTTTCACAGGTAAAGCTGTGTCTTCTGCAAACAGAATTTATGCACAATGTTGAAACTTCCTCAGGTATTACTTCACCCAGATGGTCATGTGGTCAGGACCAGGACCTCACCTGCCCTCAAGAGACACCTGAAGGAGGCCCAGTAAGTTGTTCCCAGTAAGTGAGTCAATGAAACCCACTTTTCATGCAGCTGAAGCACATTTTACAGAATTAAAACCATCAACTCTGATCTTCCAGATAAACATCATCTGAAGGATGATGAAGCAGGAATCTGTGGAGGAAACTCCATCATCAGTCTGAGAGGAACCATTGAGGACATCAAACACACCAGGATCAATCAAAGACATCATCAGGTTAATCTGATACAGTATTTTTCAGAAGGAACTGACTAATTTATTTAGGCATTCATCATAATTATAATGATTTATTTTTCAAGCGCAGCATTACTGTACATCATCTCAGAATAGTTCAGGTCTCCATCTGGTACCAGAGATGCAGAACATCTACTGAGGAGGTCCTGGACAGTTCTGGTTCAGTCATCTAAAGCGAACCAGAAAGATCAACGTTAACATTTTTGATGTTTATTAGATGTCGATAAACCGGTATCCACCCGACACTTCTGTTATTTCACTAATATCTTTTTTCTTTGCTTGAAAACAGCTGCTTAAATCTAAACCTGTGTGCTGCATGTGTGTGTCCTGTCATCCACGTCTCCTCGCCTTCATCTCAACATTCAAGGTCGCCGTGCAGCTATTTCCAACTCGTCTTCGCTCTGATTCATGTCGTGAAATGACAAGGTAACGCAACTCGGGGGGGGTCAGCTGTGTAACAGGAAGGCTTCCACGGATCGGGAAAAAGGAAATCAATCCTGCCTGACAGTGTCTTCGGGATACTCTGACCCGACTGGACCGTCACGCACACACCGACGCGCCGAGATAAACGCTCGCGCAGACGTACACAAACAAACGCTGGAGGTCCAAATATAGCGAACGCACTCGCAGCTGTCTCCCAGCCTGACACGCTCGACCTCTGTCAGCTTCACTCTGTCTGTCGTCCTGTCAAGGTGCATCAGAGAGATGAGGTGTCCGTCCAGAAGTTGAGATGAAAGCTGGAGATGCTTCGGTTCAGGACAGCAGTCGGAGAGGCTCCGCCCAGATGAACTTTGGGCTGAAACTGGTGGGCGGAGCTCCACTTCCAAGGAGCAACATCTGGGGGGTGGTTGTGTTATCACAGGCAGCTGATGATCACACACAGGTGAAGTCTGGAACAGGTCAGTAAATGTGTCTCTGAAGGTGCAGATGTTGGTAACGTGAAGGAATCAGACCATCGACGTCCAGAGATGAAGTTCTGAGTTATAATGTGTGAAGGTGCTGAACACTGACTTTTGTTGGTAATGATGAGTCCAGACTCCTCCTGAATGGAGAAACCAGTCTCAGGTGCTGCTCAGGTTTCTGGTCCATTCTTTCAGTCTTCAGATCGTGAAGGTTGGTGGTCCTCTTCTTTGAACTCTGGTCTTCAGTTCTTTCATGGATCTTTAGCTTGTTTCCAGTCAGCTGATTGGCTGGGCCGTTCTAGCAGCTTTTTCTTCGTTCTCTAAACCAGCTAACTGTTTCCTGGCTGTGTGTCTGGTCTCCTGTGACCAGACTGGGTTCTCCAGTGTTCCACAGGCGTGTCCAGATGTTGAGCATCCAACTTTAAACCAGCTTCAATGTGCTACCTGCTGATTCCAGGTCTTTCTGAAGATCTCCACCAGCTCCTTGGCTCTTGGACAACTCTTCTGCTGACTCTGCTGGTCGTTGTGGATGATGGTGGTCAAGGTCCCAGCAGAGCTCTCTGGAACGTTCAGAGGTTCAGAAACCGTTCTGAGGCCAGTGCCATCGGTACGTTTTCTATTTGCTTCACCATCATGAGATGTTTGCTGTGTGACACCTCGGTAATGAGACACCAGGCCATCGGCTGGACTGGACCAGCTGTGCTACACTGTAAAAAAACAGCGGCTAAAATCAAATAAACTGAGTGAACTAGCAGAAGTAAACGGTGAGAAGGTTTCACTGGTGTTTCAGTCAGGTGACTCCTCACTTGTTTTAACCCTTGAACGTCTGCCAGACACAGACTGGAAACCAGTAACGGCGTCCTGCAGCGCAGTCAGACCATCTCAGCAGCGTTGGGTTTATTTCTGTTGGTTGGTACCGTCTGTGGTCCGACGGTGCCTGCGAGCTCCAGGCTCCCTCCCGGGTCATGGTGCTCCCCCTGTCTGCTAATTACAGCGGGGGCCCGTGGCTGCCTGCACCCCCACCACTCCACCCCCTCCAGCCTGAAATCAGGGGGCATCTGAGGGGGACGGTGGGAGGGCCCAGCACCGGGGCTGTTCCTGTCAAACGTGCCATCTCCATAATTAGCTGGAAAGCAACATATGAAACATTAAACACGCTGGGTGCTGACGACAATCAAAACATTTCATTTGTTGTCAATTATTCATAACTTTGAAGGTTCTGAAGGGGTCGTTAATATGGAAATAAGCGTGTGATGATAACTAGGTTGTAGTATCTGATTCGAACTCACCCTTCTTCTCTTTCTTTTTCTTTCAGGCTATAATTTTTCTTTTCCTTTTTGTCTTTTTTGCTCCTATTTTGTGATTGCTTCGCTTATTCATGAAGCCCTTCAAACAAATCCATTATTCTGGCTCAAAAACAAGCTGCTTTCAAACACTTTGGACCCCATTTGATGGGAGTCTTTTGATAGCTTCAAGTTCAGCTCAGCCTCAAATGAAGCCGAAGCAGCGCCCCAAAACTAATCCAGTTCTCACTCTGCACCTGACTTTATTAACGTGCGCCCCCCCCTCGGTGGCCGTCACAGCAGACCTGCCAAGAAAGCGGTCACCGAAGTTCCCCTCTGTAGCCTTTTTACGCTTTAGTTCCCCTACAATTAATTAACGGGATGAAAAGTCCCACGCAGCCGCGCGCCGCTGCAGCTACCTTCAGCAGCTGTCAAATCAGAAAGATGTGAACTGGAAAAATGAGCCTGAGGCTGCGGCCATTTGAGGTAATTAGTTCTGATTCATGCAGCTCTCAATCCCTATTACCTGTTAACTGGTGCCACCGTCGGCTGCCCAGGGTGCTACTCGGCTCTACACGTCCCCAGTGGATGGTTTAAACCCTAACAATCTGTCAGAAGTAAGTTTGGGTCGGAGGTTCTGGCTTGGCGTCATTTTACTGTCTTAATTAGGCCCATTTGTGTCCTACAGGAGTCAGAGCGCGTGCGTTTGTAGCGGCGAGTTTTAATGTCACAAACGCAACATTCACTCAGCTGTTTCTTCATCAGCTCCACTGCTCTGGGAGCAGGTTGGACCTCCTTTCATCTTCAGGATGACATGGATCCAACAAGGTGTGGGAACGTTCCTCAGAGGTTCTGGTCCATGTTGATGTGACAGCATCACCACATAGATCCATGATGAGAACTTCCAGTTCCTCCACATCCCAAAGTTCTACTGGACTGAGATCTGGAGACAGTGGAGACCACTGGAGGACAGTGGACTCATTCTTCCAGTTTGAGATGATCCTGGTGCATCATCCTGCTGGTAGGATCCATCAGAAGATGGTCCACTGTTGTCATGAAGGGATGGAGATGGTCAGCAACAATCCTCAGGTAGACTGTGGTGGTTAAACCAGGATCAGTTGGTACTGGGAACATCTCCTCCACCATCACACCACCAGCAGCAGCCTGAACTGTTGATGGACCAGGATGGATCCATGCTTTCATGTTGGTTCCTCCAGATTATGAACTCCAGACTCATCAGACCAGACAACGTTCTTCCAGTCATCTGTGGTCCAGTTCTGGTGAGTCTGTTCTCAGCTGACAGCAGAGACACCTGCTGTGGTCTTCTGCTGCTGGAGAACATCTGCTTCAGAGTGTCCTCTCTCTGATTGGTTGTTCGTTGACACGATGGTTTCCTGAGGTGGTTTCTTCAGTCACAGTCAAATCCAGAAGAACAAGACTAATGTTTGGAAGAGGAAAAGAATAAGGATGGCTGGCTGCAGAAAACCAGCTTAATGGCATTAATGATGACTAAAAAGATTTATGAATCAAGAGCAGAAAGATTTAATAAAAAGACCACAGAGACATTCCTGCAAAGAGACCACGACGAGCAAAACAACCACAGAAATGCACAACGAAACAACTTCAAAGAGACAAGAAAATAGGAAACAAAGAAAAACGGGACTGTAAATTGTCGTTTTAGATCTTGGCTCTTGGAAAGACTAAATGTCGTCACATTGCGTTGTTTGAGACTTTGAAATGATATCTGAGGCCTGTGATAATGTAAGCTATCCTGCTTTTTGATCCAACGGTCCACTTTCCTCACTTTCCTCCCTCTTAATTTGCTCCTCAGACGCAGCTTGTGTAAAATCAGTCAGCCCACAGTCATTATTAAGACAGTAAATCTGCATATCCTTTTATTTTTCTTCTAATTTTACAGTAGAGTCTCTGTAAGCTGTAGTAGCCCCAGGAAAAGACAATACCAGCCTTTCTTCAATTATTTATTCGCACATCAGCCAAAAAAAAGAAAGAAAGAAAGATGACAAATGCTAATTCAGGTCCATTCCCCAGCTGGGCGTCCAAGTGCTCATTAGTTTTAAAGAAGGTTAATCCATTTAGGTTCTGCATATTGATATGCCAATTATGGCTCATCGAGGAATGAGCATCCGTCAAGGTAATAGTGCATAAACACGCGCAGGAACATTAGGAACAAGTCAGCGTTATAATAAAGTAGGTGTTAATTGGTGAGGGGAGGACTGTCGGCTGACTGGTGTGTGCGGGGGGGATCATGTCATTTGTGAAGCCCACGCTGCGAGCTTGCGGGGCGTCCCGCCCCAAACACTCGACCGAGGAGGAATATCAGGAGGCTGATTTCTAAACTCCATTAGATGGAGCTTTGTTTGATACTTTAAAACGAAAACTTAGTTCACATCTGTTTTTGTTTCCTTCAGTTGTTGAAGTGCAAAACGGAAACTGATCAAATTTAGTCACACAGTTAGGCATATTTAACGAAGGGGCATGGACATCCTGCTGCTTTTTCTTTATTTTGATGGTGTCAGTTCAGATCGTCTTAGTTGGATGTTTCTTTTCTAAAACACATCCATCAGTAACATGAAGAGAAAATCAACTGATCACAGAAATGAGGAAAATGGTTTGGAGGAGGTTCCAGACTGTTCCAGCTAAGTAGCATTAATATAACTGAGTAGCGTTGTAGTAGTTGAGTACCATTAAAGTATCTGAGCAGCATGGTTGTAACTGAGTAGCGATGCCATAGCTGAGTAGCATTATTGTAACTGTGTAGCATTGTTGTAGCTGAGTAGCATTTAAGTATCTGAGCAGCATTGCTGTAGCTCAGTAGCATTGTTGTAGCTTAATACAATTGTTGTAGTGCTGTTGTAGCTTGTTAGCACCAATGTAGCCAAGTAGCATTTTTATAGTTGAGTAGCACTATTGTAGCTGAGTAGCATTAAACTATCTGAGCAGCATTGTTGTAGCTCAGTAGCATTGTTGTAGCTGAATAGCTTTGTTGTAGCGCTGTTGTAGCTTGGTAGCACCATTGTTGCTGAGTAGCATTTTTATAGTTGAGTAGCACTATTGTAGCTGAGTAGCATTAAAGTATCTGAGCAGCATTGTTGTAGCTGAATAGCTTTGTTGTAGCGCTGTTGTAGCTTGGTAGCGCCATTGTAGCCAAGTAGCATTTTTATAGTTGAGTAGTGCTGTTGTAGCTAAGTAGTGTTGTTGTTGCTGAGTAGCATTAAAGTATCTGAGCAGCATTGTTATAGCTCAGTAGCATTGTTGTAGCTGAATAGCTTTGTTGTGCCATTGTAGCTGAGTAGCATTTTTATAGTTGAGTAGCACTGTTGTTGTAGCTAAGTAGCACTAAAGTATCTGAGCAGCACTGTTGTGCCTCAGTAGCATTGTTGTAGCTGAATAGCTTTGTTGTAGCGCTGTTGTAGCTTGGTAGCGCCGTTGTAGCCGAGTAGAATTTTTATAGTTGAGTAGCCCTGTTGTAGCTAAGTAGTGTTGTTGTTGCTGAGTAGCATTAAAGTATCTGAGCAGCATTGTTGTAGCTCAACACCATTGTTGTAGTGCTGTTGTAGCTTGGTACTGCCGTTGTAGCCGAGTAGCATTTTTATAGTTGAATAGCACTGTTGGAGCTGAGTAGCATTGTTGTAGATGTGTACGGGGATCTGCCGGAGCCTGTCCAAGCTCAAAAATAATATCATACCCCTACAATATTTTTATCTTATTTTTGTTAAAACAGTGCAGTTTGTCTGAGGTTGTATTGTTCTTATTCTAAGACCTCAGACTAAAGGAGGAGTATGAAGTATTTTATGACTGCATTTCTACAGCTGTGACTGTAGACGCGTCGGGTTTTAAAACAGACCTTTCTGGGAAGCGAAACTCAAACCAAGACAAAAGGCCTCTTCGTTCTGAAAAGCGTTTATTTGAGATGCTTCATGTTGAAACTTCAGCAACAGACAAACAAGAAGAAACAGAACCCCTCCACCGTCTAGAGGCTTTCTCCAGACGCCGGTTGTTAGACTTCATCTTCACTGGCTGCTGGAGGCGAGCGCTGCTCTGAGTGTTTCCACGAAGCGGTGGACGTCGCTGAAGGAGTTGTAGAGCGGCACCGGAGCGACTCGCAGCACACTGGGCTCACGCATGTCACACTGAGGAAGAGGAAGTAAAACACCATCATCATTTGGTCAGTTATGGACGAGGGCGTGTGTGACGATCATCCTTTCCATCTAAAGTACCTTCTCAGAGTCTAACTTTCATTTAATACCCCACAAACAACTCTGAAGTCATTCAGTGTAGCAGCATCCCTCCTGACCACAGGGTTGTTGGTGAGAAATGTTCCTCTGTTTGCTCCTGTTGTTGGTTTCATGTCAAAAACACCTTTAGAAATATATTGACTGAGACAAGTGCTGACATGTTCAACACCTATTTTACCTGCTGTAAATAAAGCAAATTACGAGCTGGAAGGAACTGAAGTTTGGGATGAATCTCATCTGTTCCTGTATCATCTCAGCTACTCACAGCGACTCCCCTCTTCTCCAGCTCCTGGAAGACCTTCTTGATGGGGACGGAGAAGGACAAAGACAGCTGGCAGCCTCTCTGCTGGGGGTCTGACGGCGTGATGATGCGGATGTGAGGTTTGTGAGGCTGCTCCGGGTCCTGGATGGAGAAGTTCTGGATCAGATACTCCAGGTAGCCCGTCAGCAGAACTGACTTCCGGCGCAGCGCCTGCATGCTGGTCATGCTGAAGACCTGAACATTGAGGAGAAGATCAGAGACATCTGGGATTCTGACTGAAGGAGAACTTGATTAAGGTCATATGCTTAGTAAAGGAATAAAACAAAATTTTAAAAAATGTATGGCGGTCCAAAACTTGCAAAATGTAAATGAATAAATTCATGAATGCATCAAACTCAAAGTGTAGGCCACCATGTTACCGTCAATTACCACATTTCTGGAGTATTAGTCGCATTTGTCAGAAGATTTGTTGTGAAGAGGTAAAAAACATGCAAATCACATTGGGCAATAAGTAGCGCTGTTGTAGATGTCTACTGTTCTTCCACACACTGCTGAGGCTGTTTGTTCAATTAATAAACTAAAATTGTTAAATGTAAATATAATATTTATGCCTAGTTTCTACAGCCTTCAATCATCGAATCCACCAAATGAGTCAACAGCAAATCTTGTTACAACAATTTAGAGCAGGTGATAATTGGACTGTTGATGAGCCCCTTCCAGCAGCAGCTGTTCAAGGACACGTCTGTGGACTCATTCCTCCGTCTGTGGACTCGTTCCTCCGTCTGTGGACTCGTCCCTCCGTCTGTGGACTCGTTCCTCCGTCTGTGGACTCGTTCCTCCAGCTGTGGACTCGTTCCTCCAGCTGTGGACTCGTCCCTCCAGCTGTGGACTCGTCCCTCCAGCTGTGGACTCGTCCCTCCAGCTGTGGACTCGTTCCTCCGTCTGTGGACTCGTTCCTCCAGCTGTGGACTCGTCCCTTCAGCTGTGGACTCGTTCCTCCGTCTGTGGACTCGTCCCTCCAGCTGTGGACTCGTTCCTCCTTCTGTGGACTCGTTCCTCCAGCTGTGGTCTCGTCCCTCCAGCTGTGGACTCGTTCCTCCAGTTGTGGTGTTGTCCCCTTCAGCTGTGGACTTGTTCCTCCGTCTGTTTGACTCGTTCCTCCAGCTGTGGTCTTGTCCCTCCCGCTGTGGACTCGATCCTCCGTCTGTGGACTCGTTCCTCCAGCTGTGGACTCGATCCTCCGTCTGTGGACTCGATCCTCCGTCTGTGGACTCGATCCTCCGTCTGTGGACTCGATCCTCCGTCTGTGGACTCGATCCTCCGTCTGTGGACTCGATCCTCCGTCTGTGGACTCGTTCCTCCGTCTGTGGACTCGTTCCTCCAGCTGTGGTCTCGTCCCTCCAGCTGAGGACTCGTTCCTCCAGCTGTGGACTCGTCCCTCCAGCTGTGGACTCGTTCCTCCAGTTGTGGTGTTGTCCCCTCCAGCTGTGGACTCGTCCCTCCAGCTGTGGACTCATTCCTCCGTCTGTGGACTCGTTCCTCCAGCTGTGGACTCGTCCCTCCAGCTGTGGACTCGTTCCTCCGTCTGTGGACTCGTTCCTCCAGCTGTGGCGTTGTTCCTCCAGTTGTGGTCTCGTCCCTCCAGCTGTGGACTCGTTCCTCCAGTTGTGGTGTTGTCCCCTCCAGCTGTGGACTCGTCCCTCCAGCTGTGGACTCATTCCTCCGTCTGTGGACTCGTTCCTCCAGCTGTGGACTCGTCCCTCCAGCTGTGGACTCGTTCCTCCGTCTGTGGACTCGATCCTCCTTCTGTGGACTCGTTCCTCCAGCTGTGGCGTTGTTCCTCCAGTTGTGGTCTCGTCCCTCCAGCTGTGAACTCGTTCCTCCAGCTGATTGATTGATTGATTGATTCAACTTTAATAATCCCCAAAGGGGAAACTTCATTGCCACCATGGCCACAACAATACAACATAAAACAAACAACAGTATACATCAGTACTATCACTAACTAGGGACAGCAGTAGATCAATACAACAGTAAAATAACCAGAAATGACACCCTCCCCCCACAAAAGGGAGATAAAAGAAAGATAAATAAATAAATAAATAAAATAAAATAAAAATGCATTAAAAAATACAAATCCATTTTAGAAAAATTTAAAAGTGCAACGTGCAAAACAAAATAGCAGCAAGTTAAAGAATATAGCTGCAATTTAAAGTGCACTGTACCAGCAAACATGGCAGCAGGTTATGACAGCCTAAAAGAGTGGCTGCAGTTAAAAGTGCAATATGCAGTACAGAACTAGTGAACGACAAGACATGACATCAGCAGTCCAAATTAAAAAGTCTGGTTGCTGCAGGAACAAAGGACTTCCTAAGTCTCTCTGTGGAGCATCTAGGCAAAATAAGCCGTCTACTTCTGCCACTTCTCACAAAAAAGCTGTACAGTGGATGGTCAACTTCGGACAGGACAGCTCTGAGCTTCCTCCTAGTCCTCTGCTCTGTTATGACCTCCAGAGAAGAAGGGCTCATACCAATGACAGATCCAGCTTTTTTAATAAGTTTGTTCATCCTGTTCCTGTCCTCCAGTGTCAGGCTGCCACCCCAACAAACAACCGCATAAAAACGAGCTGTGGACTCGTTCCTCCAGTTGTGGTGTTGTCCCCTTCAGCTGTGGACTTGTTCCTCCATCTGTTTACTCGTTCCTCCAGCTGTGGTCTTGTCCCTCCCGCTGTGGACTCGATCCTCCGTCTGTGGACTCGTTCCTCCAGCTGTGGACTCGATCCTCCATCTGTGGACTCGTTCCTCCAGCTGTGGACTCGATCCTCCGTCTGTGGACTCGATCCTCCTTCTGTGGACTCGTTCCTCCATCTGTGGACTCGTTCCTCCAGCTGTGGTCTTGTCCCTCCAGCTGAGGACTCGTTCCTCCAGCTGTGGACTCGTCCCTCCAGCTGTGGACTCGTTCCTCCAGTTGTGGTGTTGTCCCCTTCAGCTGTGGACTTGTTCCTCCGTCTGTTTGACTCGTTCCTCCAGCTATGGTCTTGTCCCTCCCGCTGTGGACTCGTCCCTCCCGCTGTGGACTCGATCCTCCGTCTGTGGACTCGATCCTCCATCTGTGGACTCGTTCCTCCAGCTGTGGTCTTGTCCCTCCAGCTGAGGACTCGTTCCTCCAGCTGTGGACTATTTCCTCCATCTGTGGACTCGTCCTTCCAGCTGTGGACTCGTCCCTCCATCTGTGGACTCGTTCCTCCAGCTGTGGACTCGATCCTCCGTCTGTGGACTCGTTCCTCCAGCTGTGGACTCGATCCTCCGTCTGTGGACTCGTTCCTTCGTCTGTGGACTCGTTCATCCAGCTGTGGTCTTGTCCCTCCCGCTGTGGACTCGATCCTCCGTCTGTGGACTCGTTCCTCCGTCTGTGGACTCGTTCATCCAGCTGTGGTCTTGTCCCTCCCGCTGTGGACTCGTTCATCCAGCTGTGGTCTTGTCCCTCCAGCTGTGGACTCGTTCTTCCAGCTGTGGACTCGTCCCTCCAGCTGTGGACTCGTTCCTCCATCTCTGTCCATCTTTCAGTCCGTGGTTCTCCTTCTCTGATTGGTTCATAGCTGTCAGAGGTTCCTGTGCTTTTCTTCAGTCTCTGACTAGTTTCTCATCCCTCCATCTTTCTGCTGCTCCGTTACTGTTTTCAGCTGCAGATTTTATCATCCATCCATCCATCCATCCATTAACTTCCGCTTGGTCCGGAATCGGGTCGCGGTGGCAGCAGCTTCAGCTGAGAGGCCCAGACCTCCCTCCCCTTGGCCGCCTCCACCAGCTCCTCTGGGAGAATCCCGAGGCGTTCCCAGGCCAGCTGAGAGATATAATCTCTCCAGCGGGTCCTGGGTCTTCCCCGTGGTCTTCTCCCAGTTGGACATGCCCGAAACACTCTGAGTCTCTCCCGAATGACCGAACTTCTCACCCTATCTCTAAGGGAGAGTCCAGCCACCCTGCGGAGAAAGCTCATTTCCGCCGCTTGTATCCGCGATCTCATTCTTCCGCCACTACCCACAGTTCATGACAATAGGTGAGGGTTGGAACAAAGATCGACCGGTAAACAGAGAGCCTTGCCTTTTGGCTCAGCTCTCCCTTCACCACAACGGACCGGTACAGAGTCACCACCACAGCAGATTCTGCACCAATCCGTCTGTCGATCTCCTGCTCCATCCTTCCCTCACTCGTGAACAAGATCTCGAGATACTTAAACTCCTCCAATTGAGGCAGAACCTCACTCCCGACCCGGAGGAGGCATTCTACCCTTTTCCGACTGAGGACCATGGTCTCAGATCTGGAGGTGCTGGTTCTCATCCCTGCCGCTTCACACTCGGCTGCGAACCGCTCCAGCGAGAGCTGCAGATCCCCACTCGATGGCGCCAACAGGACCACGTCATCTGCAAACAGCAGAGACGAGATCCCGACACCACCGAACCGGAACCCTTCCGCTCCTTGGCTGCGCCTAGAAATTCTGTCCATAAACGTTATGAACAGAATCGGTGACAAAGGGCAGCCCTGGCGGAGTCCAACTCTCACTGAAAACGAATCCGACTTACAACCGGCAATGCGGACCAAGCTTCCACTCCATTTGTACAGGGACTTGACAGCCCGTAACAATGGGCCCAGCACCCCATACTCCTGGAGTACCCCCCACAGGACCCCCCGAGGGACACGGTCAAATGCCTTCTCCAAGTCCACAAAACACATGTGGACTGGTTGGGCAAATTCCCATGTTCCCTCAAGGACCCTAGTGAGGGTATAGAGCTGGTCTAGAAATTTTATCATCTTCACTTTAAATTCTGCAGTAAAGCTTTTTATTTTTGGTCTCATATCTGTGTTCTCTCAGTCTTTATGGTTTACTCTCGTCATTTTTTCAGTATCAGTGTTTAGATGTCGTGAGTGGAGACGATGTCCTGTTGTTGTCATGGAGACATGCAGGATATTTCTGACATAAGTCGTTTAGAAATATTCGTCGCAAGGCCAGGCAACCTACTGTAAAAAGTGTAACTTATAATCTGGAAAATATGGTATTTTATTTGGCATCATGGTTCAGTCCGTTGCCTGGATGATTGAGTGCAGTTAAACGTCTGTTGGATCCAAATGTTCTGCTTCTGCCCCGATAACTGATTTAGCATTTGGTTGATAATGAATGCATCCACCAGGGGGCAACAACGAGTCAACTACATGGTTATTTTCATTGCCACTACTTGCTCCGGTATCACGCTGTTCACGCTGCTGAGATGGTAACGGATGATCTGCTGGAGGAAGATGTAAAGTTGAAAGACGAAGGCGTGTCCTGTGTTTGCCCTCAGATAGAGACAACCACCTGATCGACAGGCAGGTGTAGCAATAAAGATATGTAGAAAAAACACAAATAAGTGAACTTATGTGTACTTTTTTTTTTTTTTCTGCATTAATTAATTAATTTTTTTTGCATCTGTGGTCCTCCAGACTTCCTAGAGACCCAGATGGTGTTTCAGTGCAGTACCTCCAGACTGGCCTGCAGGGGGCAGACCAGCAGGATGGGCTGGTTTGACAGCCTGAAGCCGCTGACTCCGGGCTGCAGCTCCATCTCTGAAAACAGAAGACAACAGCTCTAAAACCTGCGTCACATCAAGATTGTCTGAAACACATTCACACCCGGCTGACAATTATCCAGGTTTGGTCTCAGACCAGACTGAACAGCAGGTGTAGCACCTAACGAGGCCACCAGATGGCAGCAAACACCAACTCCAGTCACAGCAGTGGCTGCAGAGGTCTCTTTACCGTTTGTCATCTGGAAGCGAGTTTTCAGGTCGTGTCCCCACCATCCCATCAGCCTGAAGAAGACAGAAGACAAACAGGTGATACATTAGTGTGATTACACAACTGAATGAGAAAAAGACGAGTTCTCTTGTTTTTATGTGGCTCTAATTTACAAATAAGCAGCTGGAAGAAGAAAAAAATCACTCCAATTTAAAGAAAAATAGGATAATTTGGAAAAATATAAATGTTTATTGCAGATCATCTGCTTTGGTTCTACAAATTACTGTGGAAATGTTATAGTTTCACATCTTAACAAACCCAGACAGCACCTTGTCCTGCAGCATCTGGGCATTTTCAACGCGAACATCCCGCCCCGTTACAAAATCCGTCAGGTATAAAAGATCTACTCCAGGGTGTCACCAGCTTCTACTGTTGTTACTTACGCCGGTCTGATGGTGTGTCTGTGCTTCTCGTGAATAAACGCTCCAGCGAGGCCGCCGGCGCCTGAGTTGATGTACTGGAAAACAAGACAGCTGTGATGAGCAGGCAGTTGTTTCCTTTTTTTTTTTAAAATTTTTCAAAACTTTTTTGTGTCTGTATTTACATGCAGACAATGCATGTTGGTGGACAATAGTTTTGCTATTGTCTAGCAAAGCCATCTAGTATGTATATGCAATTTAATCTTATAGCTGACTTTTTTTTTGTGGGAGTGTGAAGGGTGAATGTGTCCTTCAGTCCTGTCTGGCAGTAAATTCTGACATCTTTACTAACATCTTAAATCCTGATTTCGTCAGAGTGGAGCAAAAGCCCTGGAGCAGGCCCACAGTAGCACCACTGCAGAAAATTCAGCCCTGGTAGCCGTCACCCCATGCAGCCCAGGGGCAGCCGAGCCCCCCCCCGCCCCCACCAACAGCCGACAGGGAGCGGAAGGGGGAGATGGGCGGGACAGAGAGAAGAAAAGAGAGGGAAACCAGGGGGATGCTACCCCCTCCAGGCCAGCCGAGGCAGCCACCACCCCCCGCCTGCCGCCCGCCGCAGCAGCGGGGACATACGAGCATTCTATGTGGAATAAGTGCAGCCCTAACCCTAACCCCTAACCCCTAACCCTAACCCTAACCCCTAACCCTAAAACCTAACCCCTAATCCTAACACCTAACCCCAACCCTAACCCTAACACTAACCCTAACTCCTAACCCTTTCCAATCTGTCTCTGAGGAGTTTGACCGACCTTGTAGGAGCACCAGCAGGCGAAGTCGACGCCCCAGTCGTGCAGCTTCAGCTCGACGTTTCCCGCTGCATGGGCGCAGTCGAAGCCAACGAAACAGCCCTGATGGGCAGAGAGACAAAATCAAGACTTTTAAACAAAAATTAGCAACTTTTTCTCTTTTTTTTAAATGTAACTTTTGTGGAACTGCATGTTTTTTTTTTTAATGAATCAGCTGCTCAACAGTCTTCTGGCAGGGTAACCCTCACCCTCCTCATCCTCCTCACCCCCCTCATCTCCCCACCCTCCTCACCTCCTCACCCCCCTCACCTCCCTCACCCTCCTCATCTCCCCACCCTCCTCACCTCCTCACCCCCCTCACCCTCCTCATCCTCCTCACCCCCCTCATCTTCCTCACCTCCCCCCCCCCCACCCTCCTCACCCTCCTCACCTCTCTCATCCTCCTCACTCTCCCTCTTCCCCCTCACCCTCCTCACCCCCCAACCATCCTCACCTTCCTCACCCTCCTCACCACTCCTCACCCAGCCAGATGAGAACAGCTAGATTTGGATTACTATCGACGGCTGGACTGTACCTTCCTGTGCCCGGCCTTGGTGATGGCGGCCATGTCGAACAGCTGGCCGGTGTAGTACTGAACTCCACTGAACATCACCACAGCGATGGAGTCGCCCTCCTTCTCAATCACCTCCAGGATGTCCTCGGTCCGCAGGGTGTCTTCTCCCTGATTGGACAGGAAACAGAGTCCCCTCAGGTTGTTTCCCTCCTCTCGGTGTGGATGTTTGGGTTTTGTTCATTTTTCCACACAAACGGTCTGAAGAAGGTTGAAACAGTTGTTCCACCTCCAGATTACTGTCTTCAGTTGCAGCTGGATCAGCTGTGGTTGACCATCATTTGTCTAAGATCACTTCAGGATCCAACCATACTGACTAACTGGAGCACTAACCAACTGGTAGCCGATTGTGCGCCACCACCTCACTCAACTACAAACCCAGGATGCTTGGCTTGGTTGACGAGCGCACGAAGGCCAAGGCTGGTTGTGGACGACTGAGCCCCCAGCAGACTGGTTTGAGCTCTGGCAACCCTGAATGTCAGCTTAGTTGGCATCATAGATTAGCATGAGCTAAGGCAGAAAAGCTAACTTTTGAGCTAAAGTTCTAGTTCTGTGGATATTCTCATTTATACAGGTCAATTCCATTGACCTGGATGTATCCTCATACAAGGGTACGTTGCCAAGCCACTGGTTCAGATATGTGGATGAAACATGGGTGAAAACAAATCCCAGGAACTAGAGGCTTTTACTGAGCACATCAACTCAGTGGACAAGAACATCAAGTTCACTGGAGAAGATGTTAATGACAACCACCTTCCTTTCTTAGACTGTGATGTACATTTGGATGAGAACAGGAGCCTCCACATTGGGGTCTACAGAAACCCCCCCCCCCCCACACACACACACACAGACCAATATCTTCTGTTCGACTTACATCACCCTCTGGAGCACAAACTGGGAGTTATCAGAACCCTACAGCACTGGGCTGATAAGGTTCTTACCACTACGCAGGCAAAGGAACAGGAACACAAACATGTGAGGAGGGCGTTGGAAACTTGTGGCTATCCTAGCTGGATGTTCAACACAACAAAACGATCCAACAAGAACAATATCCAGGAGAGGGCTGAGGAAGGTAACAAGCGCAGGAACATTGTCATACCCTACGTGTCCGGGGTGTCAGAAAAACTCCTGTGTGTTTCGAACCAGGTAACATTCTCAAGCAAAACTAGTACATCCCAAAGATAAGGGTACCCCACAGGCAAAAAAAAAAAACTATTTGGTATATGCTGTCCAATGCAGTGAGGAATGCAAAGATTCATACATTGGGAAAACCAAACAACCACTGAACAAACGCATGGCTCAACACAGAAGGGCAAACTCATCAGGTCCAGTTTCTGCTGTTTATGTACATATAAAGGAGAAGGCTCACTCTTTTGAGGACAAAAATGTGAAAATCTTGGACAGAGAGGACAGATGGTTTGAGAGAGGAGTAAAAGAATCCATCTACGTTAAAATAGAGAAGCCGTCTCTAAACAGGGGAGGTGGCTTAAGATTCCATCTATCTCCATTTACAACGCAGCCCTCGCTACTGTTCCTAAGAGACTGAATAACAAGGACTGAACTAAACTAAACTCAAGTTGCTCAAAGAAACATAACGACAGTCGTTCACTAGTAACCACACCTCATGCCTAACGACTGTTGTCCACCAGTGGCCCCACTCACCTCCTAACGACTGTCCTTTCACTGGTGTGGCTCTCCTGACCCAAACAAAGGGTCCAGCGAAACTCCACTAACCAAGTATTGTCTTTGGAAAGTGGTGGGTTACACCTCCACAGAGGTTAAAAACCTGAGTCATACTCCACTGTTTGTCTGACTAGTGCGGACTGGTCAGACTGATGCGTTGAGAACTGATGAAGCCGCTTGGATAAGAGGCCAAACGTCTTCTAGACAAATCTAAGTCCAGTTGCCTATGATTCAATTGATGCAAGAACCAGAGTAGGACAACATTCCTCTCTTAAACCTCCAGCAGCTGGTCTCCTCACTTCCAGATGTTTACAGACAGATGTTAGAAGAAGAGGAGATGCTACACAATGATGAACATCAGCCTGATCCAGCTGTTTTCAGGTGTGCTGCTGCCATCAAAGTCAACATGAGCTGATATTTTAATGAAACGGTCAGATGTTTCAGTTAAACATCTGAAATGTTCTTCATGGTCTACTGGAGTAAAATATTAATTAATGAGATTTAAAAATAATTGATTCTGGTTTAATTTATGTTTTACGCAGCCTCACAGCTTTTCTGGACGGGGACTGTACTGGGGTTGTACCTGTCTGGGCGACAGCAGCAACATGCTATCCTGAGGCTCGAAGCCTCGCAGGCGGATCTGAGACTCTACAGCGTACTGGAAGAAGAAGAGAGATTTACATTCATAGGGTTGTTAGACTTTTATCTGCAGAAGCTGCTTTCTCAGGAACAACATCACGCATGTTTGGTCACTAATCTGAACCATGAGATGTCTCAGATGTTAGAGCAACTGGCTTCCACAAACTCAAGATGAAAAACAATCAGTGAAGTTTGATTTCTTCTCTTCACAGCTGGAGTCAGAGTTCACAGATCAGCTTGTAAACGTGGGGGTTTGAGAGTCGGTCTTCCCATCGTGACAGACCTTGACCTCAGAGTCGGATTGGACTTACGTGGTCTGAAGGGAAGGCCTTGTTCTCCAGGAGGACTTTGTGTCGAGCTGCGGTTGGTTTGTAGAAGGAAAGCTGCAGGATGAAGAAAGACACTGTTAGCTGAGAGACCAACTGACCTTCGACTGTTGCATTGTGTCGTTCTGGAGGCTGTGATGGAACCGCTCACTTCATTCTGTCTCTTTAAGAAACAAATGACGCTGAACAGAAAATCCCCTGGTGACGCTGCTGCCAGAGGATCATCAGCAGATGTTTGCACCTCTATAAAAACAGATGCTGTGCTGCTTTTCTGCTCTGCAGCATCCAGGTATGTGGTTAACACAAAAGTTTCCTTTAGAGATTGTCATCTATGATTGGTTGCAGAAATAAATGACTCATTTACTTTTGTTTTATTTGAAGTGAGGGTGCCCTTTTCTCTTGACTGGAGCAGCTGGACCTTCAGGAGGTCCAGCAGTGTGTTTGTTACCATCAGAAGGTGCAGGTTGACGGTCAGGCCGTTCATCAGGGCCACCTCCTCCTTTTTAGCTCCTGTGAAAAAGTGAGAACGCGTCACAGTTCTGATTCTCATTTGTCCAGAGGACCTCAAACATGTCGGCGTCTGGAGCTGATGAACTGCTGACTCCTTACCCACAATATTCGCCATGACCTCCTCAAGGTTGTTTTCCGCCCATGCCCAAGGCCTTGAGCCCTCCGTGTGACCATGGACACCCCTGAAACGTAGCATCAACATCACCAAAGGAGCAACAAACCAAAACCTTCTTTGAGAGACCTCAATGGACGACTAGAAATAAGAATCCAGTTAGAACACCTGCATAGAAATGATCTATTTGAGGTCTTTCAGTCAGGGTTTAGAACTCATCATAGTACAGAAACTGCGCTAATTAGAGTCTCCAACGACCTCCTCATGGCCTCAGACAATGGATTAGTATCTGTCCTGGTTCTGCTGGACCTCAGTGCTGCTTTTGATACCATTGATCACGGCCTTTTGCTGCATAGATTAGAGCACACTGTTGGAATTAAAGGGACAGCATTAGGTTGATTTAAGTCATACTTATCTGACAGGTTCCAGTTCGTCCATGTTAATGACGTTTCTTCTACATGGACTAGGGTCTGCTATGGCGTCCCACAGGGTTCAGTTCTGGGACCAATCCTTTTCACTTTATACATGTTGCACTTGGGAAAAATTATCCAGAGCCATGGCATAAACTTTCATTGCTACGCTGATGATACGCAGCTGTACTTATCTATGAAACCAGAGGAAGCAAAACCTTTGGCTAAACTTCAAGGGTGTCTTAATGATATTAAGTCCTGGATGTCCGCTAACTTTTTGCTTCTAAACTCGGATAAAACAGAGATTATTGTCTTTGGTCCCAAACACCTGAGGAATGGATTAACTGGGTTTACGCTGGCTTCCAGTACAGCTGTGAAAAACCTTGGAGTAATTTTTGATCAGGATATGTCATTTAAGCAGCTCCTTTATTATGGAATCAGCTACCAGTTTGGGTTCAGGAGGCTGACACCACCCTCGTCTTTAAAAATAAACTGAAAACATTTATGTTCAGTAAAACCTACTGTTAGCCCCTACACACTATGATTTAGACTAATAGTTATAGCCATAGTTGTTGTAGCTCAGATTAGAGTAGCTTGTCTTAATCACAGCTTCGTCATAGTTATGCTGCTATAGGCCTACGCTGCAGGGGGACACCAACATGATCTGCTGGGTGGTGTCTACACTGCTCTTCTCCCTTTCCTCCTCCCTCCCTCCTCCTCCAGCTCATTTATAATTATTTGGGAGCACCCTGTTACTGAAACTGTGCTCCATTTTCTTTGCTTTCCTGTGTTTGTTGTGCTGTTTCTGCCCCCTTTTCTCTTTGTGTATTTACAGGCCAGAGTTTCCTGGGTTTCATGCGCACTTGCAGTTCCATCCTCTGTCCATCCCAGCATTTACCTCCACTTGTGTGTGTGGATGTGTTCAGGGATGGCAACTGGTGTGGTGATCGGCAACCTGGTCCTCTGTCCATCCTCTGCGCTGCTACCTCCATCTGTTTATGTTTATATGGTCATTATATTCAGTCATTTGTATGCTCTGCTCTCTCTGTCCTGTTTCTCCTCTCTTTTCTTTCTTTATTCAGCTGGTCTTCATCAGGAAGGTCCCCCATATGACCAGGTCCTGGTCCAGGTTTGTTCATCTTAAAGTGGAGTTTTTTCTTGCCACTGTTTGGCTTAAAGGTTTTTTTTTTCTCCCTCTGTGAGTTTTTTTTTCACCTGCCATTATCCTTGATTAGGATTCAATGTTATTTTTAAGTCAATGATATTTGCTCGGGGGTCATGATCTGGGTCTCTGCAAAGCGCCTAGAGACAATTGACATTGTAACAGATGCTATACAAATAAATTGAATTGAAATTAATTGAATTGAATCCACCTACATTTTGGCCCACTTGTCCAGCTCCTCTTCCAGATACTTCCTGGCCAGTCTGGGCTGAAGCCCCTTCGAGTTTCCCACCAGGTAGATGCACTCCTGGTTGCCGTCCACCAGTGACAGGTCAGCTGTGGAGAGAGATGGTGACCCTGAAGAAATGGCATCCAAACACTGACGGCTGAGCTCGTGTTTTTACTCACAAGTAGGTAAATCTGCTATTCTGGGCACCAGGAACTGCTCCCTGAGATGTCGCAGCTCATCGTGTTTGTCAAGGTGAGCGGCCAGCTGGGCGGAGGTCGGGCTGCAGCCCAGCGAGGCCGCGACGCGCTCCACCACGTCTCTGGGATGTGACCCGACTAAGGCGTCCATGAGTGCGGGAGCGGAGCGCTGCAGGTCTGCAGACGGCGACAGATCAATGCTGGTTCTTTACTCGCTGGTATAAACGCTCCTCAGGTTTACATCTTCCAGACAGATTTACTGCTTCAGTCTTCTGACTGTGCTGTCATGGACCTGAACATCTAACGTGCTCAGTGAGGCCTCTGAGGTGGAGCTTTTTTATTTTCACTTGTCTGAGCGTCGCTCAGTTGACCTTTGGGGTCAAGTTTCAGCGACGTCCACTCCTGCGAAGACTAGGAACTGTCTTCATGGTTTTCACTTCTCAGTAATCTTTGGTCAACTTCTTTAGAACAAGTTTTATAACTATATCCAGATTTAGGGCTGGAAACAATCACTTCTTTAAGGCCGTTGCTGATGTCTTTCCCTCTTAGCATTATGTTAACTCACATCTCCTTAATCCTAAAGGAGCAGTTAAAGATATTTGTTATTTTACACCGGATTTCTCTTTAACTTTTGGCCCTTTTTTAACAAAATAAAAGCATGATGGAAGAAGTTATGTTTTTATTGTAAAAATCTTTCTTGAAAAATCAAAACTCACAAACATTTTGTTGTGAAATAGTGACTTGTGAAAAATTTTAAATTTTTGACAAAGTTACAACTTCATTGTTGGAGCCATTTTCCATAAATGTGATTTATGCTTATTCGAGTTACGAGAAATAGCATTTTCCATAAGATTCCTTTGATTTTAACACATATTTCCAGACAAAATGCTTTGTTGTGATGTGACATTTCTGACCACTGGCTCATGACTAAGCAAAAATACTGTATTTTTATTGGCTGCTGTTTGTCTTATAAATATACTGCAACCCTGTGAAATCTGTGAAGCCGCTGGAACTTGGAGTAATATGGTCTTTTGACCAGCATACTTAGTTTGTTCATTTGAAAAAGTTAATAGGTAATAGTATTCTGTATTTTGTATTATTTTAAAGTTTTGGAGTAAACATACAAAAGAAGAATTTTGCGTCAAAACTTTTCATTTCCGACAGTATGCTGCGTGCAAAAACTTTAAGATCAAGTGCTAGTGAGGCCCACATTCATGTTGTAAAACTGTGAATTTCATATAATTGCAATTTTCTGTCCTAAAACTCCCCAAAATGTCACATAACATCAGCTCTGTTGTAAAATTTCAATTTTTGTGACATTGACATAATTATGACTTTGTTTGAAAATTATAAATAACTGTAGTTTGATGTTCATGTTTTATCTCAACTTAAACTATAAACTGAATATGTTGGGAGAAAAAAATCAACTAAAGAATTTGAGAGTTCAGAGATTGAGTTTGCATGAAATTTGATGATGTCATGGTGTTGCTCTGTAACTGCTCTATATAAACTCTTTAGAGGTTCTGTAATGGTTCTAGAGGTCAGGGTCTCCAACTCTGGTCCTGGAGGACCGTGGTCCTGCAGGTCTTAGATGTTTCCTGGACACAACACACCTGATTCTGATAGATGGATCACCATCAGCTGGTCATCCGGGTCTGCACAAGTCTGTTAATGATCCATCCATCATCTCTACCTGCTTAATCCTCTGCAGGGTCACGGGGATCTGCTGGAATCTGTCCCAGCTGTCTCTGGGGTCCACCTGGACAGGTCTCCAGTCCACCACAGCTGTTAATGATCCATCCATCTGAATCAGGTGTGTTGAAGCAGGGAAACATCTAAGACCTACAGGACAGTCACCCTCCAGGACCAGAGTTACCCAGCCCTACTGTAGACGCTCTGTGGCAGCTCTATATGCTCTGTAGAGCTGTGTAGCGGTTCTGTGAGTGTGTGAGTAAAAGCATACCAGTTCTGAAGAGACTCCAAAGTAGAACCGGCTTTGAACTGGATCAGAACCAGCAGCAGTTTCAAGCTGAATGAAAAAGGGATAAAAGAGAAGAAGTGAGGGACACATGAAAACTAGCATTTCCTGCAGCATCACACTGAATATATCTGAGTTTAAATAAAAGGTTTATCCATATTATGGAGGAAACATTAACACACATGCAGACAGCTGTTAAAAAACTTCAACTGATTTGGTGAAGAGGTCCAGACGCTGCTGTCAGAGGTCCAGTTCGAACTGCAACTGCAGTCCTGCAGTCCCAGATCTCCACGCTGCAGGACTTACTTCCTCTTCAACGATCAGCTGAGATGCTTCAGCTGCACGTCGTCAGTCACAAAGTGGAAACTTCAGCTCAGAGGAACTCTCAGCAGTTCAGTGCTTCCTCTCCCCAGACAGCAGTCAGACTGAATTGATCCTGCGCAGCGCTCTTTGACCCCTCTGCATGCCTTCTCAGGTTAATCATTGTTCTCGTGATGCAATCTAATGCTTAACAGATAATACACACTGATTAATTCCCGTGATTGTCATCTCATTGCTCATGCTGCAGACGTGACCCAGTTCCCCATTTTTGTGGTTTCTGTTGTGAATGTGAAAGTAAAAAGCGGCAGTGGGTATTATGATGTGTTGGTTGCCCCGGCAGCACGCTCTCTGCTGTTTCTGACGGTCCACTGGACATTGAACCAGACTGCAGGGATTATGGAGCTCATGGCTCAAAAAACAAACTGCTGCTCTGCGGTCAGAAGCATCAAGTTCTGACTAAAGTTCATCTACATGACGTTCTTTGGACTTCTGTTGTTTTCAAAGGCAAGGAGTTTTATTGGCTTTTTAAACAAGTTTGAAAGCACACATGATGAGCTGAACATGATCGAAAGCTTCTAGATACAGACCAGAGCAGCACATTACAGTATCAGCATAAAAATAACAAGACCCAGAGGTCACCTCAGACCTTTTCTTCTCTGTTCAGATGCTGCTTTGAAGTTGACCACATTCACATGAATAAATTATTGAGTTGCTGCCGTGTGACGGCTGATTAGATACCTGTGTGAAGGAGCAGCTGACCAGGTGGAGCCGATCAAGTGGTGAGAGCATGAAATTAAAATAACAAACGGTAAATGTCACCATGACTTTTACTCCACTCTGCCTTTATCCCTTGACAACAGAAATGTGGTCTTTCCAGAGTCCTGGGTCTGCCTCAGGACCTCCTTCCAGTTGGACGAGCCCCAGAACATCTCCCCAAGGCGGCAACACCTCTGTTGGCTCCTCTCAATGTGGGGAAGCAGTGGCTCTACTCCGAGTTTCTCTTTGGATGAATGAACGTCTCTAACGGAGGTGAGGCTTGATGTCTTGACACTGAGCGTCTGAAATCCAAGGACTCTACTCACTGGCCAATTAAAATGTGACTTGGAATGAAATGTTAAATAATCTTATATGTTTCACTGAAGGTTGTGTTTTCAAATAAAATCATGTCTCCAGAAGATTCCTACTTGATATAACTGAGAGATAAAGTCTCCCTACACAGGATAAATGGAAGAGTAATTGTTTCAGTTACCATTATTTTGCTCTAAAAGAGTCATTTTTACTATTTTTTCAGTGTAATTATTTCCAGTAGCCACTAGAGTAGGAGGAAAAAAATAGAGTAAATGTTATTGGAGTAATACCAAGGACACGCCCACTCGTAATCCTCAGGTGTGTTTCTGCCACTGGTTTCTATCACAGCAGCTGAAGCTCAGGTGAACGACGGCTGTTAGCCAGGTAAGTCGATAAAGCTCTAAAAATCGGTTTTATTTAAGATTAAAAGTCAGCAGAGTTTAGTTCACTTAGTAGGAGGGTCATGGAGATAGTCATGGAGAGAGAGTAAGATTGCAGCTGTGTTTCATACTGCATCACTGCCAGTGTTGATACTAACGTTAGCTTCAGGTAAAACTATAATGTCACATGAAACGAGTCTCACTGTCCTTCACTTAAAGGAGCCGTATGAAAGAAGTGTAATAAAACGAATCATAAAATGACCCCGATATGTCAACAGACATTTAAAAATCATGTTCATTTCAAATACTTATGTCACTGACAACAGCACTCAAGCCAGGATATTCCCGTTTAAAAAGAGGAGTTGCAGCCCTCAACTGATGTTGATGTTGTCATTTTTTGTTTTGGCCTGAAGCGCCACCCTCCACCTATCTCCCAATCACGAAGTCAGTAGTGTTTCGGCAGCCGGGTTGCCAGCTCGGCTCTAATTATCGCAGCAGCCGCTACGAACGGGTTGGATGAAAAAATGTCTAGCTTTCCAAAACCTAAAAGACCTCGTTATGAATCCGAGTTACGTCGTGACAAGGTCCGAAATAAAACAAGGATTTGTATAGGACAGGGATTCCCAAAGTGTGGTGCGCGCACCCCCAGGGGTGCGCAAGCTGCCTCTAGGGGGTGCGCGAGATGAAAAATGTAATGGCGGTCTGATAATTTTTTTTGTTTTCACACAATAAAGATGTGTAAATAAACATTTCCTTTGTAAAATTTTAAATCGAAAACTGTAATTTTAATGAATTAAATAAATGCAGGCTATTCAAAATGCACGTCATCTTAAAGTGAAGCGTAGAAGAAGTTATATTCTTCTACCACTGCCTTTGCACCTAGCTTGTGGCCTCTACTTTATTCATTCTCGCAAATATGCTCAATTGGCTGAATCAGGGAAAATATCTATTGGAACTTTATTGGAATAGAATTAAAATTACTGGCGCTCAAATTTTATTTCCATAACCTGTGTTATGATGACAGGTTGTGTTAGTTCCACAGTCATTTAAACTTGCTGCAATTTTTGTTCAATGTTCAAAATATTCTAACATTTTCCTTAACTTATCTGCTTTCTGCCACTGAGTCTGAGCATGTCATCCATCCTCTTTGCTCTTAAAAGTGGAAGCCTGCGCATAACTTTGTTTCATTATATTGGAACTGTGTTACAGTGTTTCAGTTTAATTTAAATGCGAGAGCGCATTGTTGTGATTGTGATTATTATGTTATATGTGTGTTCTGGTCATTTTAGCATGAATAAACATGGCGACTTTAATATGGCTATAATAAAGCTTGTTGTGTTTTTTTTAAGGGGTGGGGGATCGGGGGTGCGTCAACCCGGTTGAGACATAGAAGGGGGTGCGCGGCTAAAAAGGTTTGGGAACCGCTGGTATAGGAGATGCTTTTGATAGATGGAGACGGCTGAAAGCGGAGAAGAATTTGAAGACAGACGCCGACGTTGCTGATTTTCTCCTGGACAGGTAAGATTCATAGCTAAATGTTTGGCTAACGCTAATTTACTTGGACAAGGTAACAGTGGTATACAGTGGTACCTCTACTTACGAACGCCTCTACATACAAAACTTTCAGGTTACGAAACGCCTCAACGGGAAAATATTTCCTCTAGTTACGAAAGAAATTTCAGTATTCACTACGTCGTAGTATTCACTAGTTAAACAAAGGTATGCATGTTCGTGCATAGTAACGCTAGCGCATAACGTTATGGAGCAGGTGGGTCATCGAATTGAAAAGGTAAATAATTATTATTTAGAATATAAAAACGGTGATTGATATTGCTAACACTAGCAATGTAACGTTAGGCTAATAAGCGGAGCCCGTCAGTCATCATGCCGTGGAAAACATTAGCATGGCCATGGTAATGTGAAACCTAATTGAGACAGTAGCCTAACGTTACCACGGTAAAACGATTTCTTATTCGTTCTTTGCATATATTGTGTATTACACGTGCTGCAAATTGACCCATATGACCATTACTAACATTAGTTATTAGTGTCAGTCTTTTCTGATGGAACTGATAAAAAATGTTAGCCATTGATGACGAATGCAGATGTAATTTTCCCCGCATTATCTTTGGTTAGACACTAGTCTGTGGTAAATGTGTTGGTTGTTGCATATTATGGTAAATGTGTAGAGTGTTCTATAATTATGACAAAAACGCTTGTCTCTTCAGCTGTTATGGCCCAAGCACTTCAAGCCCAAGTAAAAGACAGTGGAAGAAGCACCACCTGACTGCACCATCACTTTCCAGTATTGGACATGCATCGTCTGAAATGCTTTCAAATCGGTCAGTGATCAGTGCCACGTTGTTTTCATTTTCATTTCATATTTGGAAGCATTTTTTGTCTAAAACAACTAAACTATTTATAGAGAAGACCTGCCACCTACAGAGGAAGCATTGGAAGATGAGGAGTGCACCATGGATGCCTCAGAAGTTCTAGAGAGGTATATAAATACTCTCAATGGACACTCCTGGACATTGCGCCCAGTACTGCACTTACACTGCAATGGAGAATGAGTCCAGAGAAATAATCTCCGTAATAACTGTTGACAAACAGGAGACTAGGCGTAACTCTGTCATCATGGAGAGGGAGGCATTTGTGCGGACAGTCGACACACTCCTGAAGGAAGTAAAACTTGTGGAGGTCTGCACTGATGCCCATGTCCAGATCTCCCCACTCATGAGTAAGTTGGCACTGAAATTGTGCACTAAATCTTTTTGGAGGGGTATGTGTGGGGGAGGCATTACTGTACTAATTGTACATGTTATTTTTCCTAATCAGACAAAGGGAAGTTCAAAGATCTTGGGCTACAGCACAGCTTGGATATGTGGCATGGGGCCAAGAATTTGGCGAAAAGGATCCATGCTGTAAATTCAGCAGTTTATTGAGTTTATTTTCTGCATGACAATTGACCCTAATCTGAGCTAATGACTACTGTATATCCCAGGCTTCACAGGTGAAGGGTCAGTCCGGTTTGAGCTGTTGGCTAAAAGATATTGTTAACCACTTTTGGTGGTGCTGCAACCACCAAAACAGCTGATTCCTGCCAAGAGTTTCTTGTAAGTTGTTATAGTTTGGAAAATAGTTGTCAATAATGTATGAAACTAACGTGCAAGATGTTACCTTGATGTTGGATATTAGCTTATTGATTACCATAAGTACCTATCCAGAGGTGTCATTGTGGTCAATCAGATGACCCACTTACATTACTAACAATCATCATCATTAGCAGTGAATAATGTTCAGCTGCCATGCTTTTTGTGTCTGTCCATTATATTTCTGTATTATTTTGTAGGAGCTGTGGCTTGGGCTCCTACACCATGTCACGAATGAACACAGGTGGGTACTGGGAGGCTGCCAGCATGCAGACTTGGAATCAGGGGGAACTAAAGAGTGGCTTGAGCGAGGCTCCATGGCACACGAGGCCCTGAAGAGTATTGTGCAAAACAAGCAATGGCTCAACGAAGTTCACAAATACCTGAACTTCAGGTAATTTAATGAGTGTACACATACTGTACCTAGAAAGTGATTTTCAAAAAAATCAAAAAATGTCTCTATGTCCCACCCCCACAGGTCCACTGCTGATCTGGAGTCCTTCCAAAACCATATTTTAATGTATGCCAGCAAGCGCTCAGCATTTAACCCTCCTGTCTTTGAGGCCAGGATGCTCCTCGCAGCGATGGATTATAACTACCACAAGGACCGCCCAGAGTTGTGCAAGTCTGATGGAAGCAAGCAGTAAGTGACATGCTCATTTCTACATGTTGGATGTTGGGAACCATTTTACCTGATTACACCATTGAAACTCTATATAAAACACTGAACTGTAAAACATGGCCCTTGGAATGTAAACAATCTATTTTCTCTGCTTTAGGGTTAGGGTTAGGTGTTTTTTTTTATTGAAATTGGGTTGCACTAGCCTACTGTACTGGAGGGAGGACAATGGGGCAATGGGAGCACAGTCATCTCGATGCACAAAACTAGGACTCAATCCCAAAGCAAGACTAAGAGGATGGACAGAGAAAAAAATAAATAAATAAATAAATAAATAAATAAATAAAAATAAAAATAAAAAAATAATAATTTTTTTTGAGGAAAAAAAAAGGATAAATTTAAAAATATTAAAATAAGGCGGGATTTTTTATTTTATCTTTAAATAAATAGGGGAGACGGAGGAAGTGCAGCCAGGGGTTAGTAAAGGTTAAAAAAACATAAGTGCTAAGATAGTAAGTGCTATGTAAAAAGGTCAAACATTAGTAAAAACACAATTTATTAGAAAAAACATTTCATAAAAACATACAATATATAAAAAGAACGTGGCTGGAGTTCCTCCGCTGAATGTTTTCCTAAACGAGAAGGGAGAGAGCCTGGGGCTATGGATCCCTGTGGATCCAGATCCTCTCCGCCCTTTTCCTCTGTCCATCCGTCCAATGGTCATTATGTTCCAGACAAATTATTGAAAGATATTTGAGGGGATGACATTGAAAATGCTGTACCAGATGGGTGTTCAGACGACCCTTCCCAATATTGTATAAATGTTGCGAAAGTTGTGTATAAACAGTGTCTGGTTTCTCCAATATAAATTTTATTACATAAGTTTCAGGTGATAGCATAGACTGTGTTGGTGGTTTGGATGGATGAGGAGCCTAAAATTGGATATTTATTTTTTGTGTAAGGATTATAAATAAATTTCTTTGTTTTGTAGAATTGACTGTAGGGGAGAAGAGGGGATGGTTTATTGTCTGTGAAAAGTGATCTGACCAAAATGTCTTGAAGGCTCCGATGTTTTCTAAAAGCAGATATGGGTCTGGTAGTTGGGTTAGTTCTTTGTAATAAAACTAATTTAATATGTTCTTTGTAAATAAAACTATTTAACAAAAAGAGCTTTCCAAAAGGGAAAGAAACAAACCACACCGGTTATATGAAAGAAATAAGCAAAATGGCCTTTAAATAAAAGATCAAAATCAAAAAAAGCGTGCCTGACGATTAGGCGGAGGGTTAGAACCCCACCCCCACCGTCTGGAGGAGGTGGGCAGAGCACGGTCCGTCCAACACAAGAAACTTAAACTTAAAAACAAAAGGGGATTTTCCTAAGTAAAAACAACACACAAATGTTTGCAAAAATGTTTTCCCACTGTGTTAAACAGAAAAATTTACCAGAAGTACACAGATCAATCCTTCAAAGAAGTAGGCAAAATATTTTCTGAACATCCACTTCAAAACACACACAATTTAGGGATTGCTTGCAGTTTTGAGCCGCATCATCTGGATTCTGTGCTTCTTAAAGCCAGCGAAGGTCCTTGCTGGGATATCTGCCTCAAGGCAGGAATTGCAGTAGCCTTTGTACGCCATCTTTGCGCTCTCGCTACCTAGGCTAATGAAGCCCTCCTCCAATGGTGTCCAGGGTGTTTTTGTTCTTGCAGGTAAGTACCGCATCTTCTTCACAGGAGGACAAGGAGGTGTTAAGTCCACCCTGACCTCCTGTATGTCCTCAGGTGGAATTTCGAGAATGTCCTCCTCTTTCTGGGCTTCTGGCTGTTTTTATGTGGGTGGGACAGCCTTCTTTTCCACCTTTAGTTTGAAGGGTATGTCATCATGAAGTCTGAAGATCGTCAAGCCAGTCCATCTCAGCATGCTGTAGTTAGAGAGAACCTTCAGTTTCTGCAGTTCTGCCTGGGGAATGGTAAGTTCTTGCACTAATTTCTGAAGTTCAGGAATAGACAATGAAATCCTGATTTTGCAACATTCCCACGCAGGTACAGAAAGTCAGCAGGATCAGTTCCTCTTTAGCATCTCTCCTTGGCATTCTGTTGAGTACTGCTTCCATCCATGGAAAGCTGTGGTCACGGTAGATTTGGAGGTTCTTGGACCAGGTAAGGCCTCTCCTCTCCATTTCTACTGCCACGGCCTCTGCAGCAGCAGCTGCTCGGGAGGCTGCAGAAGGTTTTTCACCCTTTCGCAAGACTTGCCACCAGTGGTTCCCGTCCCACTTGCAGACCCGCTTCTTTCGGACATCCCTGTAGGTAAGTGCAGGGAAGAAGTGGACCTGCAGTTCCTCCATGCCAGCAAGTAGGATCTCACTTACATCTCTCCCTTCTTCTGTGATGATGATTCTGGCCCTACCAAAAACTCCTGGAGGCAAAAAGGAGTGCTTGTTAGTGTTAGGGTTAGGGTTAGGGTTAGCGAAGGTCCTTGCTGGGATATCTGCCTCAAGGCAGGAATTGCAGTAGCCTTTGTACGCCATCTTTGCGCTCTCGCTACCTAGGCTAATGAAGCCCTCCTCCAATGGTGTCCATGGTGTTTTTGTTCTTGCAGGTAAGTACCGCATCTTCTTCACAGGAGGACAAGGAGGTGTTAAGTCCACCCTGTATGTCCTCAGGTGAATTTCTGGGGGGTCATTTGGAGTCTTTTGGTATACATAATTTTGAACTTTTTTTTCAAACTTGACCCTATATGTAATAACAAACAAGTCCCACAGCCAACAACGTATCTGTTTCCGGCCTTGGCTCCGCCCCACAACGCCGTGGAGACCTAAGACTGGTCTCAAATAAAAGCTGAGGATCCACAGAATCCGGGGATATGTGTCTCTAGTCTGTGCGACCTTCCTAGCCAAAGTTACAATCAACCAATCACAGCACGCAATCAATTATGCCAATTAGTGACATCATCGGGGCTATATAAGCCTCCACCCACATCAAACAGCTCTTTCAGACGCCGGAAGGCTGCCCGACTGCACATCCAAACCTCCAGGGTGATTGAGGGACTAATTAAGCCCAGGAAAGGTGCACTTTACCTGGGTAGAGAGCTCAATTGATCAGCATGGTAAGTGTTATTATATTTTTATAACATAAATATTTATAATTAGTTTTTCTTAATTTTCTTCGGAATCGTACATCGTAGAGACTTGCGGTTTGCTTTGTTGTTGTCGTAGTGACTTGCGGGTGTTAATTGTAACGTTAATTAGCGCTAATTAGCTAATTAGCGTTTTTTGGCTAATTAATCCGTTTTTCGTCAATATCTTTGTAACGAAGCGTCATAGAGCGATTTTGACCTGTAGTACCTTTGACGTATTAATGTTCCGCATCTAATTAGCTAATTAGCTACGTCAATTAACGAACTTTTTAGTTTTTTAGCAATAACTTTGGAACCGTACATGCTAGAAACTAGCCGTTTTCTGCGTTGGTGTCCTAGCAACATGCTCTATGATATGTACCTAACCCTAAGTCTAACTCTAAACTTAACCATAGGATGAAGAAAAAGAAGACTTCCTAACTGTGGGGATGGAAAACAATGACAACGTCTTAAGGCCCTACGAGGATTGTGGAACAATTGAGGAGTTCCTGACTTCAACAACAGTGAAGGTCCATATGCACCCCGCAGTTGTCCCGAATCCATTGGATAACCTCAACTTTTCTTCTGATGTTGACGGGATGGTGATAGAGTTGCAGGAGATTCCAGCAATTATCCAAGGGATCCACTACCTCTTCCTCCCAAGTAAAAA
>JAGFBZ010000102.1:0-2500 GCA_018398805.1 Hirundichthys speculiger | reverse complement strand
CGCAATTTTTAGACTTTGTGGTGAAAACTTGTTTAATTTCAATCAATGTCTTATTTTTACTATTGCCAATGAATTTGATTTTACAAAATTGACTACTTGATAACTGGGGCTTATCCCGGGTCAGTGGTGGAAGTCTGGCCCTTACTAATAAATCCCTCAGATTAGGGTTTCTTCTAAAGGCCGAAATGACCCTTGAACCTGGGACCACCCCAGCAATTCCAATAAAATTATCAAAATTACTCTTCCACTTTCCATTCAAAATTATGCTATCCGAATTAAAGGTTGTAATTAGAGGGATCAAATTCTCCTGCAACTGTCTTCCACTCTCTCGGAAAGAATGGAAACAGTGCCTCAAGAAGGACCTAGAATAACCCCGTTTCCTTAAGGCCCTAAAGAGGATTCGAACTGCCTCCAAAAAGTCACCCTCACGGGTGCAAATTCTCCAAAATCTAAGAATTTGGGACTTAACTATTCCCCTGAAAGTATGCCTGGTGGGGTGAAAGCTACTTTTATGCAGCAAAGCATGCGTGTCAGTCTTCTTAAAATAGACTTTGACATCTAATTTATGGTCTTGAGAAAAAGTAGGCCCCTTATACACTGTGGTATCTAGAAAATTAATTTCCCACTGATCCAGCTCCGCCTGGAGTTTAATCGATGGGTCGTGAGAATTGAGTGTCTCCAAAAATTCAGAAAATTCCTCCTTAGATCCCTGCCAAACTCCAAACAGATCATCTAAATATCTTAAATAATGAGATGGCTTTCTCTTGCACTTGGGAAAAACTTCTTCCTCCCAATTAGCCATAAATATGTTTGCATAGGCCGGCGCAAACCGCTTTCCCATCGCGCGGTACCTTTTATTTGTAGATAAAATTGCTCGTTAAACATAAAATCATTCCTCGTCAGATTAATTTCTAACAGCTGTAATAGCTCCCTGTCCGGCCTCTTGGGATCTGGATATTTCTCAAAGAACTTTTTAACAGAATTAATGCCAGCCGGAATATCAATATTTGTGTATAGACTTTCCACGTCCATTGAAAAAAAGAATGAGTTGGCAGGGATTCTAAGTTCCTTAATTATTTCCAGAAAATGATATGTGTCCTTCACGTAGGAAGGATGTTTAATTGAAAGCGGGTTTAAATAATAATCCAAATATTCTGCAGTGAGATAAGTCTCACTTCCGCAGTCTGAAACAATAGGCCGCCCTGGGGGCACCTCAAACGGGATAGTCCACTTTTTGGGATCCTTGTGGATCTTGGGAAGAATATAAAATCTTCTTTCCCTAGGCTCATAATCTCCCCTTAAATATCTTTCCTGTTTGGCATTGATGAACTTTTTCTGTTTTAATTGTCCCAAAATTTTTTCTACCAGAGGAATAGTATCTTTATAAATTGGTTTATCTAATTTTTTATAATACACAGAATCATTCAGTTGTCTCTCAACTTCAAAAATATATTGCTCCCTACTTAATATGACAACCGCGGAACCTTTATCCGCGGGCTTAATAACAATATTTTTTATCTTTTGTAGTGATCGTAATGAATTAACCTCTGTTTTTGTCAAATTATTATTATGCTTAAGTGGTTTATAATGTGTCTTTAATGAATTAAAATCCTCTACAATCAATTGTTTGACTTCGGTTGGTAAACCCTCCAAGGGGGGAGACCAGCCTGAAATTCCCATAAAGGGTTTCCTTTCCTTCCGTCCCGAGTCCTTAAAATAGGTAGCCAATTTGATTTTTCTGTGATATTCTTGTAAATCCAATTTGAGCCTCTGTTTCTTATATTTCCCAATGCCAATTGTAGGTATGAATGATAAACCCTTCAACAGGAGGTCATATTGTGGCCTGGAAAGCTGAAAATTCTTGGCCAGAACCACAATATTTTGCCCTAAAAGGCTTCTCGTTCTTTCGACCCCCTCCTGTTCCGAGCTTAGGGGGTCAAAGAGTTTAAAAATTTCACCCAATGGTCCAACATGGCACGGGCTGTTTCCTCCGTCCAATGAACATCATCTGCCTCCGTGATGAACTGATCATCAGGCAAACGAGGAATAAAGCCCATATTCCGCTCAATGTGGTCATTAAGGATTTGAAGATTTTCCTTTTCATCCTCCGGAAGCTCCGGAGAAAAGTTGACAAGAGGTACCCATATCTCTGCATAGGGAAACTTCTTTTTAGTAGCTCTAATGGCCCCTTGTAGGTTCTTAATTGTAGTTTCCTTGGACCTATTTGCCCTACTATTGATGCCGAAAGATAAGATCACTCTTTGGACCACTAAATCCTGCGGAGGCCATGTCTTCTCCATCAACGCCTGAGCGTGTCGGAAATGACCTCCTGGAAAACTCTCCACTTGAAGGCCACGGTAGAGGAAATCTGGAATCTTGGAGAGATTGGAATCTCCAACAATCAAAGACTTTTTATTCACTACCAGGTTCCAGTCGGTCAGTTTTCCTCTGCGTATTGATATGTCTTTTAACCTGAAACCGTGGTTCAGGGGAGGTAAAA
>JAGFBZ010000101.1:375760-385573 GCA_018398805.1 Hirundichthys speculiger | reverse complement strand
CAGAGGGCCCCACGTGAACTCCTTTTGTGTTCGCAGCACCTCAACAAGAGCTTCAGAGCGGACGTGCCGCTGGTCCTCATGAACTCCTTCAACACTGACGAAGACACCAAGAAGATCCTGCAGAAGTACTCACACCACCGCGTCAACATCCACACCTTCAACCAGAGCAGGTGCAGCGCCGCAACACCTCCCACACCTTCTGGATTTAACTGCCGCTTGACGCTACGGATGCACCATAACTGTTCTTTAAAACCGATAACTTTCAGCTCCTAAAGGCCGATACCGATAACACACACATATACCTAAGATCATTACATCAATACTATGAACAAAATCAAAAATAGTTTTGATCTCAGTAATCGTTTTTCTGATTATGATGTCGTTACTTGAACATAACATTCACTGCCGGTCATTGAAGGCTCAGAGGGAGCGAGGCACTGCTGTGTTGACAGAAATATATATGTTATCGGGGCTATTTGTCGTGATATCGGAGTTATCGGGATGATGTCATCATTTCCTGTTATCGCCCCGATAGTTATCGTGATAGTTATCGGGCTGATAGTTATCGTGATAGTTATTGGCCCGGTAGTTATTGTGATAATTATCGGCCCGGTAGTTATCGTGATAGTTATCGGCCCGATAGTTATCGTGATAGTTATCAGCCCGATAGTTATCGTCATAGTTATCGGCCCGATAGTTATCGTGATAGTTATCGGCCCGATAGTTATCATGATAGTTATCGGTCCGATAGTTATCGGCCCGGTAGTTATTGGCGCGGTAGTTATCGTGATAGTTATTGGCCCGGTAGTTATTGTGATAGTTATCGGCCCGGTAGTGATCGTGATAGTTATCGGCCCGGTAGTTATCGTGATAGTTATCGGCCCCGGTAGTTATCGTGATAGTTATCGGCCCGGTAGTTATCGTGATAGTTATTGATAGCCCCGGTAGTTATCGTGATAGTTATCGGCCCGGTAGTTAGTTATCGTGATAGTTATTGGCCCGGTAGTTATCGTGATAGTTATCGGCCCGATAGTTATCGTGATAGTTATCGGCCCCGTTATCGGTAGTAGTTATCGTGATAGTTATCGGCCCGGTAGTTATCGTGATAGTTATCGATAGTTATCGGCCCGATAGTTATCGTGATAGTTATCGGCCCGATAGTTATCGTGATAGTTATAGTAGTTATCGTGATAGTATCGGCCGGTAGTTATCGTGATAGTTATTGGCCCGTTATAGTTATCGGCCCGGTAGTTATCGTAGTTATAGTTATTGGCCCGGTAGTTATCGTGATAGTTATCGGCCCGGTAGTTATCGTGATAGTTATTGGCCCGATAGTTATCGTGATAGTTATCGGCCCGGTAGTTATTGTGATAGTTATCGGCCCGGTAGTTATCGTGATAGTTATTGGCCCGGTAGTTATCGTGATAGTTATCGGCCCGGTAGTTATCGTGATAGTTATTGGCCCGGTAGTTATCGTGATAGTTATCGGCCCGGTAGTTATCGTGATAGTTATCGGCCCGGTAGTTATCGTGATAGTTATTGGCCCGATAGTTATCGTGATAGTTATCGGCCCGGTAGTTATCGTGATAGTTATCGGCCCGGTAGTTATCGTGATAGTTATCGGCCCGGTAGTTATCGTGATAGTTATTGGCCCGGTAGTTATCGTGATAGTTATCGGCCCGGTAGTTATCGTGATAGTTATCGGCCCGGTAGTTATCGTGATAGTTATCGGCCCGATAGTTATTGTGATAGTTATCGGCCCAATAGTTATCGGCCCGATAGTTATTGTGATAGTTATCGGCCCGGTAGTTATCGTGATAGTTATTGGCCCGGTAGTTATCGTGATAGTTATTGGCCCGATAGTTATCGGCCCGGTAGTTATCGTGATAGTTATCGGCCCGGTAGTTATCGTGATAGTTATTGGCCCGGTAGTTATCGTGATAGTTATCGGCCCGGTAGTTATCGTGATAGTTATCGGCCCGGTAGTTATCGTGATAGTTATTGGCCCGATAGTTATCGGCCCGGTAGTTATCGTGATAGTTATCGGCCCGGTAGTTATCGTGATAGTTATTGGCCCGATAGTTATCATGATAGTTATCGGCCCGATAGTTATCGTGATAGTTATTGGCCCGGTAGTTATCGTGATAGTATCGGCCCATATAGTTTATGCCCGGTAGTTATAGTGATAGTTATCGGCCCGGTAGTTATCGTGATAGTTATTGGCCCGATAGTTATCGGCCCGGTAGTTATCGTGATAGTTATCGGCCCGGTAGTTATCGTGATAGTTATCGTGCGCTACTACTTGACGCGGTCATCAGCTCTCGTCTCTTCCCTTGTCTCCGGTGTGTCAGTCACCTAAAACTCCTGATTGATCCTTGGTTCCCTCGCAGGTATCCGAGGATCAACAAGGAGTCGCTGCTGCCCGTCGCCAACAGTATGAGCTTGAGTGGCGAGAACGCGGAGGCCTGGTACCCTCCGGGTCACGGGGACATCTACGCCAGCTTCTTCAACTCCGGCCTGCTGGACAAGCTCATCGCCGAGGGCAGAGAGTACATCTTCGTGTCCAACATCGACAACCTGGGCGCCACCGTGGACCTCTTCATCCTGCACCACCTGATGAGCCAGCCGGCCGACCGGCGCTGCGAGTTCATCATGGAGGTCACCGACAAGACGCGGGCCGACGTGAAGGTGGGCGCGGCGCGGCCGGCTCACGCGCCGCCGGCGCGGTGGGCGGGGCTCCCGTTTTGACAGCGCTCTCGTTTCCCCCCCCTGCAGGGCGGGACCCTGATCCAGTACGAGGACCACCTGAGGCTGCTGGAGATCGCCCAGGTCCCGAAGGCCAACGTGGACGAGTTCAAGTCCGTCACCAAGTTCAAGATCTTCAACACCAACAACCTGTGGATCTCGCTTCCCGCCATGAAGAGGCTGCAGGAGAAGAACAGCATGGACCTGGAGATCATCGTCAACCCCAAGGTCCAAAACACACTTATTTATTTCAGTTTTAACTACGGATGCACCAGAACTGTTTTAAAACCGATAACTGATAACTTTCAGCTCCTAAAGGCCGATAACCGATAACACACACATAAACCTAAGATCATTACATCAATACTATGAACAAAACCAAAAATTGTTTTGATCTTTTAAATGAACAGATATTTATTTTTTCCAATATAAAACTATTGTCAAGCCTCTCAAACATTTTCCATAAAGCTATCAAACAAACCTATTTGATATCTCACATTAACTTAAATAAGGTTCATTACTGACTGATATAAAAAAATAAAGGCTCCTTGAACTGATGGAAATACATGCATCAGAATTACTAACTGAAAAAGATTAACATTTAAAGGATTTTGGACTTGTGGTTCCATTTAAATTAATACCTTTAATTAAAGTAAATGAGGTTCAGAGTTTTTATTTTTTATTTTTTTAATCTCATGGAAGCTTTAGATGAGAGGAATGAGGGAGAGACTGCTGGCTTGCGCACGTTAGCATTAGCTTCCATTAGCTCACGTTAGCGTGATTTCAAAACTCCATGGAAGCGATTGTTATGTTGTAGGTGGCTGATCAGGTTTTACGTATTAAAGCTTGTGCTTCCCTCCTCGTAGAATTCACTCGGAGGATTCGTCACAAATAACCACCAAACTATCTTCTTCTGAAACTTTAACGAAGTTCCACGCCGCCATGTTTGTTGTGATCAGCGCTGTGCTGCAGGCTGCATTCAAGGTGTAACGTAAATTCCCACGTTCCCTCGTTTGCTAGTCGTTCTTTCAGCCTTTTCTATTTTTTTCTTTTTTTATGTGTAACATGTGGGAAAATACTGCGAATATCAATTAAAGTCAGCAACTACTAAAATTATGACGAGTTAACGAGTTGTTTTCTGGCATGAGGGGGTATTCTTGATTTTCCTGATTGAGTAATCGTTTTTCTGATTATGCCGACGTTACTTGAACATAACATTCACTGCTGGTCATTCAAGGCTCAGAGGGAGCGAGGCACTGCTGTGTTGACAGAAATATAAATGTTATCGGGGCTATTCGTCGCGATATCGGAGTTATCGGGATGATGTCATCATTTCCTGTTATCACCCGATAGCTATCGTGCACCGCTAGTTTTAACGTTAAGTTGTTTAATCTTTTAATGGATCACTGATGAGGGTTACACAGGAAATATAAGTTTAGGGTTGAGGTTTGTGGTCCGCTGCCCCCGTGTGGTCAGACCTGGTATTGCTACATAGCCTAGCGGTTCCTCCCTGCTAACCGACGCCGCCGCTCCTCCGCAGACGTTAGACGGCGGTCTGAACGTCATCCAGCTGGAGACGGCCGTGGGCGCCGCCATCAAGAGCTTCAACAACGCCATGGGCATCAACGTCCCCCGCAGCCGCTTCCTGCCGGTGAAGACGTCGTCGGACCTGCTGCTGGTCATGTCCAACCTGTACAGCCTGGACGCCGGGTCGCTCACCATGAGCAGGCTGAGGGAGTTCCCCACGACGACGCCGCACGTCAAGCTGGGCAGCTCCTTCACCAAGGTCCGTAGCCATGACGACCGTCTCAGTTTACATGTGTTCATCAGTGACCCGCCGCCTCTGTGGTCTCGTCCTCCAGGTCCAGCAGTTCCTGACCCGGTCGAGTCGAGAACATCTCCCGGACATGTCTGACCGAGCTGGACCGAACCTCGAACCGTGAATCTGGACCGAACCAGAATCGGACCGAACCAGAGTCGAACCTTCGGGAAGAACCGTCTGGACCGAACCTCTGAAGGTAAAGACGTCTCCACGTCGTCTGAACCAGACCGAACCAGGTGAACCAGAGTGAACCTGGGCCGAACCAGAGTCTGGACCGAACCAGAATCTGGACTATGACATATGATATATGACAATGACATATTTTTACACAAAGACTTATACTCTCCTCTACCAAGTAAAGTCATGTGTCATGTTAGTCCAGTGGTTAAGGCAGTCGCCCCATGTACGGGGGACAGTGAGTTCGATTCCGGCTTAACGCATATGTCGCGTGCCAGCTACAGTGGATGAATTTACACTTTGTAAAACTGCTCTATTTTAAAAACGATAAACATTCACCAAATAAATATATCTATAACACTCTTATCGTTCTCCAGCGGAGCAAGACAGTGTGCTTCTTGATAGCGTAACGGTTAGGTGCGCTGACTCCCATACTGGAGACTCTGGTTCGAGTCTCCCTCTTGGCGATCCTTTTTTTTTTTTTTTTTTCCTTGGATTGCGCACAGGAGTTATGATTAGTAGTTTATGTCAGAGCACCGGAGCATCGTTTATTAGTTAGCACGTAGCTTGTTTAGCTCATTAAGCGCCACGAGCTCGACTACAGCTCCGGCGGACCCCAAACCGGAGCGTTGATGGACTGTATATTTTGCTTAGGGCGGACTATTACGCTTACTATTACTCTTTTTAAAAGCTAAGTCAGGAGTTGTGATTAGTAGCTTATGATAAGAGTGTAGGCAGCGTTTACGATAGCTCGTTAGCTTAGCGCTGTAGCACGGCTGCCGGCTGCTGTATCGATTATGTTCTCACTTCAAACGGACCGATCCAGGTCTCGAATTAAAGGCAGCCGAGACCACGTCTCCTGGGCGATCTCGGCTCGCTTGTTTTGTCCCGGTGTTGTGCACGAGAAGTTTATTTATGTCAGAAATTGACTCATGTCTACCATGTGATGTCATGTGCCATGTTAGTCCAGTGGTTAAGGCAGTCGCCCCATGTACGGGGGACAGTGAGTTCGATCCTGGCTTAAGGCATATGTCGTGTGCCAGCTACGGTGGATGAATTTACACTTTTTAAAACTGCTCTAGTTTAAAAACGGAAAACATTCACCAAATAACAAATATATCTGTGGGTAGCTGAAAGCCTTGTGGCGCTTCCGCTTCAACAATTTTTTTCTATTTTTAATATTCCGCATCATTTTTCGTCCGTTAATAGGGGCATAACCGTAAGGTGCACACATGCATGAAATATATCAAAACGTATATCAAAACATAATATGATATATTATGAGAATGATCACAGCCTTGACTCACATATGAGCTTTAGTTCATCCCATTCCTTATCAATATGATGTGGCTCCGCCCTTTGCAGCATGAACATCTTCAACACTTCTAGGAAGTGTGTTTATTGGGGATTTTGGACCATTCTTCCAGAAGTGCATTTCTGAGGTCACACACTGATGTTGGCCCAGAAGGTCAATATCCCAGAAGTCTTCTATCAGGTTTTGGTCAGGATTCTGCAGGCCACTCTGGTCACCGCGCTGATGGGCGGCTTAATTGGCGGCTTAATTGGCCACGCCTCAAAATTTCTCCGAAATTTTCTAGTTAGGCGTAACAAGAGCGTAACAGGTAACACGTCCAAACATGACCCTGCTCTGAAGATGGACGTGCATTAAGCAGCAGCGAGCGGCAATAAATGTGCTGCAAGCGGGCATGCACATATCAAAATTTCTCTGAAATGTTCTAGTTTAAACTTAAAACCCTTTAAGTCGGTTTACGGTGACGGACCTTTGAGTCAAAAATAAACCTGGATGGATCATAAGAGGTTTAGGGCTGTTTGGTTTTATTTTTATTTTCTCATAGTGAATTAAAAAAAAAAAAAAAAACCTGACATTTAGAAATTCTCTTTAAAAACATTTTCTCACCAATTAGTGGAAGAAACATTAATTCTGCTTTATAAACTGAAAAAACTCAGATGTGAAAAAAATTAATTCAAAATTTATAACTTGTGAACTTAAAGAAGAAAAAAAATTCTTAAATTTCTGAGACGAGATTCAGACTTTCAGACTTAATTTTGATTTGACAAACTCAAAATTGTTAAATAATTTCTCATAAAATTTCATGAAGTGAGTGAATTTATCATTTTTATGGAAAAATCTTCTTAAATCACAAATTTGCAGCTTTTGAAAAATCAGAATCTATTAACTTTATTTCATTCTGAGAAAAAAAACGTATTTTGTTTTTAACTGCAGTAAAACCTTTCTGGGTCACAGCACAGATGAAGTCTGTAGCTCCCCCTGGTGGCTGCACGTTGACCTGCGTTTTACAGAAGCTGCAACGTCGCGGGTCGATTTTAATGCACTTAGCTTACAAACACAAAACAATAAAAAAAAAAAATAATAATAAATAATAAATAATAAAAATAATACAGAAGAACAAACAAACAAAAAATTTTATATATATATATATCTCTGACCAGAGTATCAGCTGTGCGGCCTTCCTGGCACAACCCCCCCTCCCACACCCCCCCACTGTCGTGTCTCTTTAACTGTCTTGTCTTTAAATGTTTTACAGCTGGTGTTTTTTAGTCTCTGACGAAATCAGGATTTAAGATGTTAATAAAGACGTTAGAATTCACTGAAGGACACATTCATCCTTCACACCCCCACAAAAAAAAAGAAAGTCTAAGATTAAATTGCATAAACATACTAGATGGTTTTGCTCGTCCAGCGGTCGGATACCTTTATAAACTCTTCATAAAATTTATCTGGAGCCGCAAAACTTATTTGATCCGTAAAATGAAGATAACAGTGTATGAAGTTTTATATCAAGTTATTCTGTATTCAAAGCGATTTCAATCTCCCCAACAGTTTATTCACAGTATGTTTGGTTTTTAAAGTTTTTAATGCTAAAGGTCATACAAGATACTAATTAAAGTTTCATTTACATTTTGTTTTTTGGTTATCCACTATAAAAGAACAGAAGACTGTTAACATTTTATTGCTGTTTTTACCTGTTATAACAAAGGTAAACCTCAAACTGATAAAGACTGAAGACTAATTATAAAGATTATAAAGATTATAAAGATTATAAATAAGTGCTTAGTCTCAGTGAGTTCCTGTTTCTCCTCCAGGGAACCGTCATCATCATCGCCAACCACGGCGACCGCATCGATATTCCCGCCGGAGCGATGCTGGAGAACAAGATCGTCTCAGGAAACCTGCGGATCCTCGACCACTGAGGCCTTCTGGGAAAAAGAAGACGCACATAAACAAAGCCACGCCCACCTGCTGTCGCCGCCGACGCCGTCTGAGCTCTTCAGGAGGAAACTGTGATTTTTCTCAATAAAAGTGAATTATGGGTCAAAACATTCATTCGTTCGTTCCTTCATTCATTTATCTGTTCATCGTTCATTCATTCATCTGTTCGTTCGTTCGTTCATTCATCTGTTTGTTCGTTCGTTCATTCATTCATTCATCTGTTCGTTCATTCATTCATTCATCTGTTTCGTTCATTCATTCATTCATCTGTTCCTTCGTTCATTCATCTGTTCGTTCCTTCATTCATTCATCTGTTCGTTCGTTCATTCATTCATCTGTTCCTTCGTTCGTTCATTCATTCATCTGTTCGTTCATTCATTCATTCATCTGTTCGTTCGTTCGTTCATTCATCTGTTCGTTCATTCATCTGTTCATTCATTCATTCATTCATCGTTCGTTCATTCATCTGTTCGTTCATTCATCTGTTCATTCATTCATCTGTTCGTTCGTTCATTCGTTCATCTGTTTGTTCGTTCGTTCATTCATTCATTTATTCATTCGTTCGTTGGAACCGTCTGACGGACAAACAGACCAACAACAGGTGACTCCATCATTGTTTTATTCACAGCAGGTTTGAAGGACTGGACATTTCCCAGCATGCCTCCTGTCGCGCACACACACTCGAACACAGTGGTCTGGTAGGCTGTCGTGGAGATCAGGCACTTCTGAGGCAGACGGTGGCGAGACGATGGCGAGACGATGGCGAGACGATGGCGAGACGATGGCGAGACGGCGCCTTCGAGGTCGCAGCTGCTGGGAAACTCCCATTTTACTGATTTCACTTATTTTGCTTTTAATTGTTCGTTCGAGCAAAAATCTGTTTGAAGAAAGAAAACTGATCATTTACGACTTAATTTCTCCTGTTTGGAGGAAAACGAGTTCCTGCATTTGATTAATCAGATTCAGTCGTTTCAGTTCCCCGGGGATTCTGGGAAACCTGGATCTTTAACGCTAACACGTGAGCTGAAAATACGTCGTATATATTTATGTTTCCGTCTCAGAGGAAACGAGTTCGTGCAGCGGCGGTCAAACCGTTAACACCCGTTAACAAAATTAGTAAGAAAATAAAAAAACAACGTAAATGGCTCCAACGCCACCGACCGGGCCCCGGTGCATGATGGGTCAGAGAGTTCCCCACGTTAGAAACCGCTGAGCTTTGGTAGCGCCAGGAAGTCACAGTTAAGAAGAAAAAAAACCCTTTGGCGCCCTCTGGAGGAAACGTCCAGCGCAGCAGAATATTTAATAAGCGATCCGCCGTCTCCATGGTAACCTGCAGCGCCGCAGTCAGCGCCGCAGCTCACAGTGACACCTGGTGGCGGCAGCTTCCCGCTGCTCCTCCCACCTCTGAGTGTTTTTGGTCCCTGGGGGCCTCCATCTTGTCGGCCCCTGGAGGTCGGGCCCCTCGGCGCCGGGCGTCTGTGTCGGTCGTCCTGGACGTCCAGGCTCCGCCTCCATCACCTCTTCTGCTCCCAGATCTCGGCCATGTTCAGGTCCAGCCGCTCCAGGCTCCTCAGCGCCTGGAGGTTCTCCGCGTAGAACGCCACGTCCACCACCACCAGCCTGGAGAACGGTCACATGATCAGAGGTCGCCGTGACGACGGAAGCGCCGGTACCTGTGCGTGCACGCCTACCCGTGCTGCGGCCCCCCGTCGTTGACGACGCCCAGTCGGGCCAGCTGCCTCTTCAGGTGCATCTTGAAGCTGCCGTTGATCCTCAGGAACAGCATCTGTGCAGGAGACACGAGCTGCTGAGACGT
>JAGFBZ010000101.1:268260-373260 GCA_018398805.1 Hirundichthys speculiger | reverse complement strand
ATTTTGAATGTTTTTGATCACTTTAATGGTTATAACTGAGCTCCAGTTGGGTAACTTGAACAGAACCTCAGTACCAACAGTCTGGAGGAATCTTATAATATAAAATATAAAATATTTTTATTTTAATATTAGATTTGTTATTAACGTTAGCAGCTCTCTGTGGCGACCCGTCAGTGCTCCTGGTGGTACGTTACCTAATTTATGTAAAGTTTCCCTGTATTTTGAAGGGCGGTCTGCTGAATACTAGCTAAACAACTCGTTAACTTGGCAACGCTGCTTGAAAATGGCCTCCAGGTGCATCGCTGCCCCCTACTGGGCCGGAGTAAACCGACACTGATCCCGTGTGTTACAGTCCTCAGGCGGCGGCGTACCCAGGTTCTTGGTGGTGATGGTCTTCAGCCCGACCACCTGCAGAGCTCCGGCGCCCAGAACCAGCTGGCAGCTGCGAGAGTTGAAGTGCTGCAGGAACACGAGTTATTCAGTTTAAAACCCGACAAACATCCGACGTCACAGTCGACGGAGGCGAGCGCGTCACTTCTGACCTTGAGGAGGTCCGACAGGCGCGTCAGCATGTCGGTGGCGACGGACGGGATGTCGTTCACGCACTGACAGTACTCCAGAAAGATCCGGATCAGCAGCAGAACCGTCCTGGAAACAGCAGAGGAAGCTGATGTGGTTCGCAGCGAAGACGCTTCAGTGACTCGGCGACGGACGGAAACCTACCCGACCACGGCGTACTCTTCTGCCCGCCGACCAGCAGGTACTCGGAGGGCTTCCTGTCCTCTGGACCTGCAGGAACAAACCTGGGGGTCATGAACGTCATGGATGCAGAACTTTAATCATCTACCGGACACTGAGGTCGTCGGAGGCTACCTGAGGTCTTGGGGGCGCTCTGGTAGAGTTATTCCTCCCCGTCGGCGATGGCGTTCACCAGATCCTGGAACTGAGACCAGACCAGCGGGAACCTCCGCCTGGCTTCCAGCGCTCGTTCACTGAGACCATGGTTCCTGGGGGGAGACCAGAGGTTCCTGGGAGGCAGAACCACAGACCACAGATGGTCCTGGGGGGTCACTAGACCACCAGACTGAGACCATGGTTCCTGGGGGTCACCCGTTCCTGGGGGTCACTGAGACCACCAACCTGGGGGCGACGTTCCTGGGGGCACAGACCATTGGTGTCCTGGGGGTCTCGCCGGGGAGATGGTTCCTGGGGGTCACTGAGACCTTGGTCTTGCGCTCTTCTGGGGGTCACTGGAGAGTTCCGGTCCTGAGACCAGATGGTTGGTCCTGAGCCTGGTTCCTGGGGGTCACTGAGACCAGGACCCCCCCTCAGGGATGACGTCCTCCTGGCCGGTCACTGAGACCTCCTCCGGTTCCTGGGGGTCACTGGGGGTGAGACCACCAGATGGTTCCTGGGGTCACTGAGACCACCAGATGGTTCCTGGGGGTCACTCCAGACGAGACCTTCCTGGGGGTCACTGAGACCACCAGATGGTTCCTGGGGGTCACTGAGAACCAGAGGGTCCGTCCTGGGGGTCACTCAGAGGTTCCTGGGGGTTCCACTGAGACCACCAGAGTTCCTGGGGTCCTGGTTCCTGGGGGTCCACGAGACCAGGGTGGGGATGGTTCTGGTCACCTGGTGGGGGTCGGGGGTCCTGGAGATGGTTCCTGGGGGGACAGACTGTGGTTCCTGGGGGTCACTGAGACCAGAGCCTCCTGGTTCCTGGGTCACTGGTTCCTGGGTTCCTCACTGACCTTGGTTCCTGGGGGTCACTGGACCGTTCCTGAGAGATGGTTCCTGGGGGTCACTGAGACCACCAGATGGTTCCTGGGGGTCACTCCGGTTCCTGGGGGTCACTGAGACCTGGGGGTCCAGGACTGAGACCACCGTGGGGGTCACTGAGTCCAGTCACTGAGCTCCTGGGGGTCCACCTGAGACCAGATGGTTCCTGGGGGTCAACTGAGACCACCAGATGGTTCCTGGGGGTCACTCACAGAGTCACTCCAGATGGTTCCTGGGGGTCACTGAGACCAGATGGTTCCTGGGGGTCACTCAGATGGTTCCTCACTGAGCACAGACACTGAGACACTGCAGAGACCAGATGGTTCCTGGGGGTCAGACTGAGACCAGACCAGATGGTTCCTGGGGGTCACTGAGACCAGATGGTTCCTGGGGGTCACTGAGACCACCAGATGGTTCCTGGGGGTCACTGAGACCACCACCATGGTTCCTGGGGGTCACTACCACCAGATGGTTCCTGAGACCACCAGATGGTTCCTGGGGGTCACTGAGACCACCAGATGGTTCCTGGGGGTCACTGAGACACAGATGTTCCTGGGGGTCACTGGGGGTCACAGAGACCACCAGATGGTTCCTGGGGGTCACTGAGACCACCAGATGGTTCCTGGGGGGTCACTGAGACCACCAGATGGTTCCTGGGGGTCACTGAGTCACACAGACCAGACCAGATGGTTCCTGGGGGTCACTGAGACCACCAGATGGTTCCTGGGGGTCACTCAGACTGAGACCAGATGGTTCCTGGGGGTCACTGAGACCACCAGATGGGTGAGACCACTCCTGGTTCCTGGGGGTCACTGAGACCACCAGATGGTGGGGGTCACTGGACCACCAGACTGGGGGTCACTGAGACCAGATGGTTCCTGGGGGTCCCACTGAGTCACTCAGACCTGAGACCAGATGGTTCCTGGGGGTCACTGAGACCAGATGGTTCCTGGGGGTCACTGAGACACAGAGGTTCCTGGGGTCACTGAGACCAGATGGTTCCTGGGGGTCACTGAGACCACCAGATGGTTCCTGGGGGTCACTGAGACCACCAGATGGTTCCTGGGGGTCACTGAGACACCAGATGGTTCCTGGGGGTTGGTTCCTGGGGGTCACTGAGACGGGGGTCCTGAGACCAGATGGTTCCTGGGGGTCACTGAGACCAGATGGTTCCTGGGGGGCGTTTTGAGTCGAGGATATTGAACTAGCGCCTCAGGATAATAATGAGCCTTAAAGAGGGTAAAAGTGAAAGGAAGCACCTACATGAAGCTCTGCTCCCTGCTGGCGGGCAGATCTGTGACCTCACAGGCCGAGTCGTTGCCGGCGGTTTTCCAGCCGGCCCGGTTCCAGCGCAGAGCCCCGGTCCTGGACCGCCAGCCCCGCCCCCCTGGGCGTCGTTTAATGCGTCGCTGATGAACAGGCCCTCGTGGGTGAGGTACGCCAGCTCCGCCTCCCCCCGCAGGTCCGGCGGGCCCTGGGCGGCCCTCCTGGCTCGACGCCGCCGAACCGGCCTCCGCAAAGATCCGGCTCCTCTGGTTCGAGTCCAGAACCTCCAGAACTACTTTCCTGATCACGTTCAAAGTGGCCTGAAAGAGAACGACAGACAGACTGGACTCAAACGGGTTCAGGGTCTGGATCCAGGCCGACGCTCACCTGGAGCTTGTAACTCACCTGGAGCTTGTAACTCACCTGGAGCTTGTAACTCACCTGGAGCTTGTAACTCACCTGGATCCTCTGCAGGTAGAGCAGGAAACTCTGGAAGATGCTGGTCAGCAGCTCGAACCACTGCGGGAACGTCATCAGACGCATCTGGTCGGCGAGCCTTGAGGAGACAAACATCATCGTTTACTACTTCCCTCCGTATGTCCCAGCATGCATCAGCAGCCTGCTGCTACCAGCCGTCCACCGTCGGGCTGAAACGCTGTTTACCGACGCAGCTCCAAACGGGATTTTATACCTGTTTTACGCCGGCGCACGACACTGACACACATTTATTTCACAAATCAATTCTAAAAGAACCAGGAAGCCAGTGAAGGGAAAATAAAACTGGAAAACTGACGTGTTCCCGACGTCGAGTGTTGGCTAAAACGCGTGCAGCGGCGTTCTGGACCAGCTGAAGTCGGCTGAGTGACGACTTAGAGACACCAACATAGTTATTAGCATTAATAATCAATTCTCGAGTTTATAAAAGCGGGAATATTTTTTTTTACAAGTTGGACGATTTAAGGATGGTTTTACTTTTGTTAAAACCCCTAACTAATAAAAACTGGCCCCGACCACGCCGTCAATTTGCTTGTTGAATTTTAAGCTGTTATCAAAAATAACTCCAAGATTCCTCACAGAAGATTTCAGCTTAAAGGATCAATAAATAGATAGATAGATAAACTTGCAGGTCATCTGCATAGCGGTGAAAGGCTAGGTTGGAGCCCAGAGGCAACATATAGAGTGAAAACAATAAAGGGCCCAGTATGGAGCCTTGGGGCACACCACAGAACCATCATTACAGAAAAACTTCTGTTTGTCAGGTACGATTCAAACCATTTCAGTGCTGAACTGTGAATAAAAGTAGGGATGGGATGATCCTTCGATCTTAAAAATTTAAGGTGGATCGGATCGGCCGATCAACCTTATTATAACACGCCGATCTTTTTTTTCATTATTTATATATATATTATATATATTATATATATATTATAAATTAATAAAGTAATCATATTACACAAACAACAATATTTTTTTAAACTATATACATTTAATAATTTGCACTGAAATGAAGTTTCCCAGCAGCGCTGTCTCGTATCCACCTTAAAAGTTTTAAGACCAGCGGCGTCAGGCTAAACTTTAGCAAAAATGTCAGCAGTGTGGGCAGCGCTATAAAATTACAAAGACCGACGCTTCGACTGCGACTTGAAACGTGTGGAAGGCTGAGATATCATGATGGGTAAGTAAGAAGAGAGTTTACAACACCACCAATTTAATCAGACACTTAAAAAAGCACGCAGCACCGATCGCATCAGCACAAAAGCTCTGTGAAACTTTTAAAAGAAAGGACAAACTCCCGAAAGACTCGGAGAAATACAGAAAAATCACCGAGCTAATGGCGAATGTATTACTGAGGACGACCAGCACATTTTAAGGCATTTAACCGGCTCATTAATTACCTCGAGCCTCGTTCCCGTCATTACATGAACGACAAAGGACACAAAGGTGCGCGAACATGTGCAGCGGGTCTTGAAAGAAGTGAAGTTAATATTTTATGTTATTTTTATTCTGATGTGATTTCATTGATTGCAAAGACTTCTGCTAGTGTTTTCATTGCCTTAAACTGCTAGCCAAGTTCACCTGCTGCTATTTAAATGAAGTGCTTTGTTCTTTAGTACTGAGACTGTTGAACAGTCACTGTTAAATAATTTCCAAACAAAAAGAAAGAAGAAGAGTGTTTAAATAAGTTATTGTTTATTTTATGAGATGATAAAAGCTATTAATCTCAGCTTGGAATGCAGGCCTATTTATTAATGTACACAGGAAATAAAATGCATGGGAAATTAAACTCTGTTTGCCCACTCAAAAAAAGTGAAATCGGATCGGAAAAAAAATCGGAAATCGGCCGATCATCAAAATTAAAAGATCGGAATCGGATCGGGACCCTAAAAACGTGATTGGGACATCCCTAAATAAAAGCACACTGATTAAGATCAAGAGGATTGAATGATCCGCCGTATTAAATGCTGCTGTCGGGTCGAACAAAACTAAAGCAACTGGACGTTTGGCGTCAACGGAACAATCCAGACTGCAGAGATGTTTTCCCGCCACAACACACCTGATTCAGAGACCGTTAACGACCCGTTAACGACCCGTTAACTTCAACCAGCTGAGCTGAAGCAGAGAAACATCTAAGACTGGCGGGACAGTTGGAGACTCCTGGTCTAACTGGTGGTTGAGGTCCGACACCGGACCGTCTGGGTTTCGCAGCGGCAGCTTTAATCGCGGTGGATCCGACGGTTCGAATGATGCGTCTGTTTTCCAGCTGACGGCAGCGACGTCAGCGTCTCAAAGGGATTCGGTTAAATTCGCTAACGTCCGTCCGTCGTCTGACAGGAAGGAAGGAAGCCGCCGGGATCATCGATTGTTTCTCATTTATCGAGTTCGATCATCTTTCAGTCGCTCTGACAAGCTGCATGAGAAGCAGGTAAAGTTTTTATAGTGATGCGGTTCGTTCTCATTCTCAACCGACAGAAGTTGGTCAAACAACTCGACTTACTTCGTAACGACTTCAGCGTCAATTTCTTCGATGTGCACAACACTTCCCGCCACACACTGCAACAACAACAACAACAACAACAGAAGCCTGGTCAGCGGTTTCTACTGTTAAATCAGGTTTTACTGCGTCGTCAGGGTCAGGACTCGGACCTGCGTGACGATGGCCTTGGCGGCGACGATCATCTCCTCGCTGTAAATATCCAGGAAGTCCAGCTTCTTCTGCCGCAGCAGACCGAACACCAGCGACTCCAGACGCTCCTGAAACAGATAAACACAGCGGATCCTCAGTGACGGCGACCCAACGCCCCGGCGGGAGACTTTCAATCACCAGATCACTGCTCCGTGATTTATCGTTACATTCAAACCTTAAAACCAAGGATCGGACTAATCAGGTGGAAGCAGAGACACGACCGGAGCTACCTTCGGCTCTGCTTCGTAAGAGACACGACCGGAGCTACCTTCGGCTCTGCTTCAAATTCACAAAATCAACATCGTCCCCATGCAAAGACCGATTGATCCACATCCTGATTCCTGAGCCAGATTTCATCAGCAGACGTGATTTCTGGGACTTTGGTGTGATTGGAGAGGATGTCAGCTGTGTGTGTGTGCGTGCATGTGCGTGCATGTGCCCCACCTTTGGTGATGCAGCATTTGGACCGTGAGCCTGTGACGAGCACAACATCCGTTAAACAGACCTGTGGAGTCTCTACGCCAGCGTCGGCTGGTGTCTGACAGGTGTGTGACAGGTGTGTGTGGGAGCGTTCAGACCTTCTCCAGGACCTGCGGCTCCTCCTTCAGGCTGCGGTTGAGGTCGCTGCGGGCGTACATGCTGAAGTCCTCCACCATCATCTTATCGATCAGCTTCTCCAGCTCACACAGCTGTGAGCCCAGATGTCTGAGGGACCAACGCAACACAGCACAGCGGGAACATAACAATCCATTACCATTACAGTGATCCCTTATTTTTCACGTTTAATGGGGATCGGAGCCCCCCTGCGAAAATCAAAATCTGCAAACTGTAGCCGGAGCCCCCCGAGCCTCAATAATGTGTTTAAAATTTGTTTAAAAACCCAAAAAAGTAGCGAAACAAGACAAAGGCTCAACTGTGGTCTTTCTGTTTCCTTCACAGCCTCTGGTCTCTGAACCGTAGTAAACAAACCGCTGCTGTTGTGCTACTTCTGGCTCGTAATTAGCGGCTAACACGCTAACAACAACAACAGAAAAAGTCTGGTTTTCTCTGCATGGAACGGGAACTTTATTGTGTCACTGCAGGAACTTGTAACATCACACAGGTTGTATTGTTGGTCTCCTGTCGGTTAACAGAGAATGTAAATCTATACACGCTGGGCTGCTGTTGATGCTAACTACACTTTTCTACCTCTACTTACGAAATTACCTGGTTCCGGAAGTAGTTTTGTAACCTGAAACTTTTGTAAGTAGAGACGTGTTTTCCATGTAAATGTCCTAATCTGTTCCAAGCTCCCCAAAATTCGAACATAGTTTTTTTTAAATAAATCATAAATAATACATAAAAACCTGTAATAAATACATGTTAGAACTAAAAAAGCACTCAGAGAGCTCAGACCTCCACTAAACGCAACAATTAAACAACAAACGCAACAAATAAAAATTTGAAAGTGATCCAGAATCCAGGATTTCTTTTGGATCAGAACCAAAATGAAATCAGTTCTTCCTTTTCACATTTCTGACAACTCCTGAAAATTTAATCAGAATCCATCCAGAACTTTTAGAGTTATCTAGAACACAGACAGATAAACGCTGGTAAAAACATAACCTCCTTGGAGGTAAAAATTGTTTGTTTACCTGGTTGCTGGGTTACGCTCATACAGACAAGGGGCCCTCCTAGCCAATGGGATGCCAGGAAGATGCTAAGCGATAGCCAATGGGATGCCAGGAAGATGCTAAGCGATAGCCAATGGGATGCCAGGAAGATGCTAAGCGATAGCCAATGGGATGCTAGGAAGATGCTAAGCGATAGCCAATGGGATGCCAGGAAGATGCTAAGATGATAGCCAATGGGATGCCAGGAAGATGCTAAGCGATAGCCAATGGGATGCCAGGAAGATGCTAAGCGATAGCCAATGGGATGCCAGGAAGATGCTAAGCGATAGCCAATGGGATGCCAGGAAGATGCTAAGCGATAGCCAATGGGATGCCAGGAAGATGCTAAGCGATAGCCAATGGGATGCCAGGAAGATGCTAAGCGATAGCCAATGGGATGCCAGGAAGATGCTAAGCGATAGCCAATGGCAGAGCAGCTCAGACGCACCGCTTTCAAACAGATCCAGAGTCGACAGCTATGTTTACGTTCAGTAAACTCTGGGAGCTGCGAGTAGCAGCGCTACTGGATTTATGACTTTACTATCCTGAAATTTCTTTCGTAACTAGAGGCAATATTTTCCCGTTGAGGCGTTTCGTAACCTGAAAACTTCGTATGTAGAGACGTTCGTAAGTAGAGGTACCACTGTATATATATTTATTTCTGAAAAATCCGCAAATAACTAAAACCGCGGAACTTCAAGTGCAAGTTGGCGAGGGATGACTGTATGATGATGGACCCTCTGAAGGCCCCGCCCACCTGAAGCTGTGGATGCCCTGCAGCTCCTGCTGTAGCACCTCCTTGGTGGTGGCGATGAGCTCCAGGGCGCCGACGAACTCGGAGGTGGAGAGCAGCAGCTGCACGGTGGGCTGCGTCTGGTGCACCGCCGCCATCAGCTTCAGCTTGTTGTGCAGCTTCACGCAGTTGTTGCGGGTCAGAGCGGTGCGGAGGGCCCGGAGGGGCCCCTGGCACATGACCCGGTCCATGGCCGCCGTCCGGCCCCGCAGGACGGCCACGGCCCGCTGCGTCTCCTGGAGCCGGTCCTGGAGCTCGTGCTGCGAGGACATGGCGTGGAAGAAAGCCTCGGAGCGCAGCGAGATCTGCCGGGCGATGCTGACCTCCACCACGTCCAGGTAGTGGGTGAGCTGGGGGGCGGAGCAGAGGCAGAACCGGTTCAGATCACACCATGGTCATGTGATCTAACCCCAACCCCAACCCAAAACCCTTACCCCTAACCCCTAACCCTAACCCAACCCAACCCTAACCCAAACCCCTAACCCTAACCCCAAACCCTAACCCTAACCCAACCCCAACCCCAACCCCCAACCCCTAACCCCATAACACCTAACCCCTAACCCCCAACCCCTAACCCTAACCCTAACCCCAACCCCCCAACCCCCAACCCCTAACCCCATAACCCCTAACCCCAACCCCATAACCCCTAATCCCAACCCCTAACCCCTAACCCTAATCCTAATCCCAACCCCCAACCCCTAATCCCAACCCCATAACCCCTAACCCTTACCTCTAACCCCAACCCCTAATCCCAACCCCTAACCCTAACCCTAATCCCAACCCCTAACCCCAACCCCTAACCCCAAACCCCAACCCCCAACCCCTAACCCCCAACCCCCAAACCCCAACCCCTAACCCTTAACCCTAACCCCTAACCCCTAACCCCTAATCCTAACCCCCCCCAAACCCCTAACCCCAACCCCCCCCAACCCCTAACCCTAACCCCAACCCCTAACCCCAGCCCCCAACCCCAACCCCTTAACCCTAACCCCAACCCCTAACCCCAACCCCTAACCCTAAAACCCAACCCCAACCCTAATCCCAAACCCAACCCTAACCCCAACCCCTAACCCCAAACCCTAACCCAACCCAACCCCAACCCCTAACCCCAACCCCTAACCCCAACCCCTAACCAACCCCAACCCCAACCCCAAAAACCTAAACCCCTAACCCTTACCCCTAACCCCCAACCCCATAACCCCAACCCCTAACCTAACCCCAACCCAACCCCTAATCCCAACCCCTAACCCTAACCAAACCCCCCCCCCCAACCCCCTAACCCCAACCCCTAACCCCTAACCCCAACCCAACCCCTAACCACTAACCCCAACCCCATAACCCCTAACCCCAACCCCTAACCCTAACCCCAACCCTAACCCCCAACCCCAAACCCCTAACCCCTAACCCCCAACCCCCCCCAACCCCTAACCCCAACCCCAACCCCTACCCAACCACCTAACCCCAACCCCAACCCATAACCCCTAACCCTTACCCTCTAACCCCAACCCTAACCCCAACCCCAACCCCTAACCCCTAACCCTAATCCTAATCCCCTAATCCCAACCCCTAACCCCTAATCCCAACCCATAACCCCTAACCCTAACCTCTAACCCCAACCCCTAATCCCCCAACCCCTAACCCTAACCCCAACCCCTAACCCTAACCCAACCCCTAACCCCAACCCCTAACCCAAACTAACCCTACCCCATAACCCCTAACCCAACCCTAACCCCAACCCCTAACCCTAACCCAAACCCAACCCCAACCCCTAACCCCTAACCCCAACCCCCCCAACCCCTAACCCCAACCCCAACCCCTAACCACTAACCCTTAACCTCTACCTCTAACCCCAACCCCTAATCCCAACCCCTAACCCTACTCCTAACCCCAACACCTAACCCTAACCCCTAACCCCTAACCCTAATCCAACCCTAACCCTAACCCCTAACCTTAACCCCAACCCCTAATCCCAACCCCTAACCCTAACCCCCAACCCCCAACCCCTGCTGGAGAACTCTCTCCAGGAAAGGTCCAAACGCTTCACCTTCTCCTGCAGCAGCTTGGAGGACGCCCCGTCTCTGCTGCTCTTCCCTCCGGCGCCGTGGAAGTGCGACCAGGGCAGGACGGCGTTGAAGGTGGGCGGGTCCTCCAGAGCGAAGTCAGGCCTCATGAAAATCTGAGAAAAAAAAAAATCAAGACAAAGAGCAAGTCAGACATCCAGCAGACGGCTCGGTGTGATCCTGGACCTGGAGCTGCTGTGGACATGACGGCGTCCACGTCAGTCTGGTTTTAAAGAGCTGCAGAGCAGCACCTACGACAGACTTCCCTCACTGGGCGTGCACACGCACAAACGCACGCACACACACACACACACACACACACACACACACGCACGAGTGGAAACAGCCTGAACTCCTCTGAAAGTAACTTTGGTTGCAGGTTTTTATCCGTCTCAACTAAAAACATTTAGAGATGAAAACAGCTTGTAAAGCTTCATTTATCTGATGTGTGATTCTGCTGCAGGTGTGTGGTCACCTGGAACATCTGGATCTGAGGATTTATGTTTACGATGAATCCTTAACGATGCACTAATTAAAGCTGATCTGATGATGAATCAGAGGTGGATTCTGCAGAAACCAGGTAGCTCTAGAGGTGAGTACTGACAGGTATATGATATGTATCACGATACTTGGGTCACGGTGCGATATTATCACGATATCACGATATATTGCGATATTCTGCCCAGTTAATATCAAAATTAAAAGTAGAGATGAAAAATCAAGTTGCTGAATATGTTCATCAGATGATATTGATCATTCAGACAAATTGTGTCAAAACTATTTACTTCAAAACAACCTGTTTATTGTTTATTATTAGTGTTTTTGCACATTTAAGTAACTATTACAACTAATGATGTTGTAATGATCTAATACATACATTTTCCTAAAAAATCGATGTTACATTGGGCGGCTGAAAATAGCGATTTATTGCCAAATCAATTTTTTTTTTTCACACCCTGAGGTAGATCTGTGCTCACCTGTGACGTTCAACTAAACTGAAATAAAAATGAAAAGAAAAAGAAGATTAATTGTTGATGAGATCTTTACCTTTGGGACTTGTTCCAGTTCAGCTCTGGATTTATCTGCAGGAAACGACAAACACTCTGGATTAGTGGTTCACCTGTCCACTAGTTCACCTGTCTAGTAGTTCACCTGTCCACTACTTCACCTGTCTACTAGTTCACCTGTCTAGTAGTTCACCTGTCCACTAGTTCACCTGTCTAGTAGTTCACCTGTCCACTAGTTCACCTGTCCACTAGTTCACCTGTCCAGTAGTTCACCTGTCTAGTAGTTCACCTGTCTACTAGTTCACCTGTCCACTAGTTCACCTGTCCAGTAGTTCACCTGTCCAGTAGTTCACCTGTCTACTAGTTGACCTGTCCACTAGTTCACCTGTCCACTAGTTCACCTGTCTAGTAGTTCACCTGTCTACTAGTTCACCTGTCCACTAGTTCACCTGTCTACTAGTTCACCTGTCTACAGGTTCACCTGTCTACAAGTTCACCTGTCTACTGGTTCACCTGTCCACTGGTTCACCTGTCCACTAGTTCACCTGTCCACTAGTTCACCTGTCTACTAGTTCACCTGTCTACAAGTTCACCTGTCTACTAGTTCACCTGTCTACAAGTTCACCTGTCTACTAGTTCACCTGTCTACTAGTTCACCTGTCCAGTAGTTCACCTGTCCACTAGTTCACCTGTCCACTAGTTCACCTGTCTAGTAGTTCACCTGTCTAGTAGTTCACCTTTCCACTAGTTCACCTTTCCACTAGTTCACCTGTCCAGTAGTTCACCTGTCCACTACTTCACCTGTCCAGTAGTTCACCTGTCCAGTAGTTCACCTGTACAGTAGTTCACCTGTCCACTAGTTCACCTGTCGAGTAGTTCACCTGTCCAGAGTAGTTCACCTGTCTACTAGTTCACCTGTCCACTAGTTCACCTGTCCAGTAGTTCACCTGTCCAGTAGTTCCACCTGTCCTAGTTCACCTGTCCTAGTCACACCTGTCTAGTTCACCTGTCTACTAGTTCACCTGTCCAGTGTCCAGTAGTTCACCAGTAGTTCACCTGTCTACTAGTTCACTAGTTCACCTGTCACCTGTAGTTCAACACTAGTTCCCTGTCCACTAGTTCACCTAGTCTACTAGTTCACCTGTCCACTAGTTCACCTGTCTAGTAGTTCACCTAGTCCACTAGTTCACCTGTCCTAGTTTCACCTGTCTACTAGTTCACCTGTCCACTAGTTTCACCTGTCACACCTGTCAGTAGTTCACCTAGTTCCAGTAGTTCACCTGTCCAGTAGTTCACCTGTCCCTAGTTCACCTGTCCAGTTAGTTCACCTGTACAGTAGTAGTTCACCTGTCTACTAGTTCACCTGTCTACTAGTTCACCTGTCCACTAGTTCACTAGTTCACTAGTTCACCTGTCCACTAGTTCACCTGTCCACTAGTTCACCTAGTCACCTGTAGTTCACCTGTCTACTAGTTCACCTGTCTACTAGTTTCACCTGTCACTAGTTCACCTGTCCACTAGTTAGTTCACCTGTCTACTAGTTCACCTGTCTAGTAGTTCACCTGTCCAGTAGTTCACCTGTCTAGTTCACTAGTTCACCTGTCTACCTGTCCTAGTTCACCTGTCTACTAGTTCACCTGTCCACTAGTTCACCTGTCACTAGTAGTTCACCTTCACCTGTCCAGTAGTTCACCTAGTCACACTAGTTCACCTGTCCCACTAGTTTCACTAGTTCACCTGTCCAGTAGTTCAGTTCACCTGTCTACTAGTTCACCTGTCCACCTAGTTCACCTGTCCAGTAGTTCACCTGTCCACTAGTTCACCTGTCCAGTAGTTCACCTGTACAGTAGTCACACCTGTCCAGGAGTTCACCTGTCTACTAGTTCACCTGTCCACTAGTTCACCTGTCCAGTAGTTCACCTGTCCTAGTAGTTCACCTGTCTACCTCTAGTTCACAGTTCACCTGTCCACTAGTTCACCTGTCCAGTAGTTCACAGTAGTTCACCTGTCCAGTAGTTCACCTGTCCAGTAGTTCACCTGTCACTAGTTCACTTCACCTGTCCAGTAGTTCACCTGTCCAGTAGTTCACCTGTCTACTAGTTCACCTGTCCAGTAGTTCACCTGTCCACTAGTTCACCTGTCCAGTAGTTCACCTGTCCACTAGTTCACCTGTCCCTAGTTCACTGTTCACCTGTCCAGTAGTTCACCTGTCCAGTAGTTCACCTGTCCAGTAGTTCACCTGTCCAGTAGTTCACCTGTCACCTCCAGTAGTTCACTGTCCACCTGTCTACTAGTTCACCTGTCCACTAGTTCACCTGTCCAGTAGTTTCACCTGTCTAGTAGTTCACCTGTCTACTACTTCACCTGTCCAGTAGTTCACCTGTCCACTAGTTCACTGTCCTGTTCCCAGTAGTTCACCTGTCCACTAGTTCACCTGTCCAGTAGTCACCTGTCTAGTTCACCTGTCCAGTAGTACACCTGTCCACTGGTTCACCTGTCCAGTAGTTCACCTGTCCAGTAGTTCACCTGTCCTGTAGTTCACCTGTCTAGTAGTTCACCTGTCTAGTAGTTCACCTGTCCACTAGTTCACCTGTCCAGTAGTTCACCTGTCCTAGTTCACCTGTCCACTAGTTCACCTGTCACTAGTGTCCCTAGTTCACCTGTCCACTAGTTCACCAGTAGTCACCTGTCCACTAGTTCACCTGTCCAGTAGTTCACCTGTCCAGTAGTTCACACCTGTCCACTAGTTCACCTGTCCAGTAGTTCACCTGTCCAGTAGTTTCACCTGTTACTCACCTGTCCAGTAGTTCACCTGTCTACTACTTCACCTGTCTACTACTTCACCTGTCCAGTAGTTCATAAGTTCATAAGTGAAACCAGGAACAAACAGGGCTGAGCAACACGTCACATATACAGTGGAGGAAATAAGTATTTGATCCCCTGCTGATTTTAACAATTGTCATACTAAGAAATAAATTAACAGTCTCAGATTCTATGGCAGATTTATTTTAACAGTTATAGAAAGAATATAGAAAATAAAATTGAGAAAATTACATGAAATGAAAAATAAAAATCAATTTGTAAGTAAGAATCTGAGACTGTTAATTTATTTCTTAGTGTGACAACAGCCAAAATCAGCGGGGGATCAAATACTTATTTCCTCCACTGTATAAACGCTGGTGTCACTCATCTGGACAGATGAAGCTCCATTAAAGTCCAGAACTGTCACTGATGTGATCAATAAAACTCTGGACGGACCCACTATTTTTTATTTTTTATTAAAGTGGCTGCTGTGAACTAAAATTCCTTTATAACTCCAGGTTTAGACGGATTAGTTTCTGAAATAACAGAAATGTTGTACAGGCGTGTTGCATCACGGGTCCGTGTGCAGCGGCGGATCAATAATTGATACCGTGGTTGATACTGGAGACGGCGTCCACGTCGTCTTTGTTCGGGCAGATTGTCTTGCAGCGATCGTGGATTCGTTCCCTCTGAAAGGAAAAACAAAGACAATAAAACGCTCAGCTGTGAGAGACGCGACACCATCGGCTTTGTTTCAACGACGGATGAAGGAAATCAGCCGATCAGAGTCATTGATCCATTCACTGTAAAACCTGAGGGAGGAAACGATTCAACGAAACCAAGAAACCTCCGACAGGAACGGAAAGAAGACGACAAATAACAAACACGAGCTTCACAACTCAGCGTGAACGTGAAACCACATGACTGGCGGCTGATTCAGCTTCTTCACGTCTGTAAACGATTAAATTATACGCTTTGATTACCGTCAATAAATGAACCTGGAGCTACAACAAAATCAGTGTCCAAATGCAAAACGAGTGCAAAATAAAGGAGAAGAAAAGCAAAAATGAAGAGATTTTAACAGCAGGTAGTTCTGCACAGACTAGGGTCTGCTGTGGCGTCCCACAGGGTTCAGTGCTGGGACCAGTCCTTTTCACTTTATACATGCTGCCCTTGGGCCATTATCATTGATTAGGATTCAATATTATATTTTTAGTTATTGATATTTGCTCGGGGGACATGATCTGAGTCTCTGTAAAGCATCTAGAGATAAACTGACGTCGCAACAGACGCTATAAAAATAAAACTGAATTGAACTGAGAAAGATGAATTGTCAGGAGCTGCTCAGGTGTGGTTGTCTGACCCAAACTGGTTTATCTGAGCTGTTACAGTCAATCAGTAAAATAAAATCATATCACATTTAACAGCAGGGCAGGTTCATGAACAAACTAATAAAATTAATATTAAATCACACAGGGAGTTCTGTAATTCATTCATTATGAGGGACTAAAGCATCACTACCCATAATGCTCTGATCTGGGGTTTATTCGTAGATGTACGGGTCAGGAGCGGTTACCTGAGTCATCTCCTGCAGGTACGGCAGGAAGTGCTCCCTGGTGATGTTGGGCAGGTAGAAGGACGGCATCACCTCCGTCTCCGCGAAGTCCAGCCCCCACGTTTTGGTGAAGAAGTCGGACTCCCGCTTGGCGAGCCGCGGGTCGTTCAGCGCGGCGGGGAGGTTGACCTTCGAGCTGTACACCGTCCATCGGTCGTGCTCCGCCACCACGGACGGGCCGTTGCACAGGCCCCGCCCCTCACCTGCAGGAGACGAGTCCGTCAGGGTTAAAATACTGAGGCGGACAGAGGTGAAGATGACATCACGTCTACTGAAGGACAGCTGGTGTCTCCCCACCGGTGGGCTCCTTGGGGCAGACGTCGGGCAGGGAGCGAACCGGCCGGCAGCGGGGGGCGGAGGGACCCTGCTCCTTCTGGAAGATCCCGTCTCGGCCTCCGGCGCCGGGACGAGGCACCGGGGAGGAGCTGTGGCTGGAGGCCATGGCATCGGGGCTCGCCTCCCAGGAGGCTAGCTGGAAGCACAGAGGGCGCTGCCGTGAGACAAGAGGACAGGACGCTACACAGACAGAGCTGCCGCGAGACAAGAGGACAGGACGCTACACAGACGGAGCTGCCGTGAGACAAGAGGACAGGACGCTACACAGACGGAGCTGCCGCGAGACAAGAGGACAGGACGCTACACAGACGGAGCTGCCGTGAGACAAGAGGACAGGACGCTACACAGAGGGAGCTGCCGTGAGACAAGAGGACAGGACGCTCAGGACGAGGCTCAACGGGAGCGCCGACTCCTCTACGACTCTCTACGGGAGCGCCGACTCCTCCGCCGACTCTCTACGGGAGCGCCGACTCTCTACGGGAGCGCCGACTCTCTACGAGAGCGCCGACTCTCTACGAGAGCGCCGACTCCTCCGCCGACTCTCTACGGGAGCGCCGACTCTCTACGGGAGCGCCGACTCTCTACGGGAGCGCCGACTCTCTACGGGAGCGCCGACTCTCTACGAGAGCGCCGAATCCTCCGCCGACTCTCTACGAGAGCGCCGAATCCTCCGCTGACTCTCTACGAGAGCGCCGAATCCTCCGCCGACTCTCTACGAGAGCGCCGACTCCTCCGCCGACTCTCTACGAGAGCGCCGACTCTCTACGGGAGCGCCGACTCTCTACGGGAGCGCCGACTCTCTACGGGGCGCCGACTCTCTACGGGAGCGCCGACTCTCTACGGGAGCGCCGACTCCTCCGCCGACTCTCTACGAGAGCGCCGACTCTCTACGAGAGCGCCGACTCTCTACGAGAGCGCCGACTCTCTACGGGAGCGCCGACTCCTCCGCCGACTCTCTACGCGAGCGCCGACTCCTCCGCCGACTCTCTACGAGAGCGCCGATCCTCCGCCGACTCTCTACGGGAGCGCCGACTCTCTACGGGAGCGCCGACTCTCTACGGGAGCGCCGACTCTCTACGAGAGCGCCGACTCTCTACGAGAGCGCCGAATCCTCCGCCGACTCTCTACGAGAGCGCCGAATCCTCCGCCGAATCTCTACGAGAGCGCCGACTCTCTACGGGAGCGCCGACTCTCTACGGGAGCGCCGACTCTCTACGGGGGCGCCGACTCCTCTACGACTCTCTACGGGAGCGCCGACTCTCTACGAGAGCGCCGACTCTCTACGGGAGCGCCGACTCTCTACGAGAGCGCCGACTCTCTACGGGAGCGCCGACTCTCTACGAGAGCGCCGACTCTCTACGGGAGCGCCGACTCCTCCGCTGACTCTCTACACGGCTGCCGCCCGCTCCTGAAGACAAATATCAGAACTACAGGAGTAAACAGATGAGATGAGAAACTGAAACTGAAAAAACATCTAATATGATTTTACTGGTTGTGGACATCACAGAAGAAGATGTCTAAGGACAAGCATCCTCACACTAGCAGCCCATAAAACTAGGGGTGCACCATAACTATCGGGCTGATAACAGGAAATGATGACATCATCCCGATAAGTCCGATATCACGACGAATAGCCCCGATAACATTTATATTTCTGTCAACACAGCAGTGTCTCGCTCCCTCTTGAATGACCAGCAGTGAATGTTATGTTCAAGTGACGTCGGCATAATCAGAAAAACGATTACTCAATCAGGAAAATCAAGAATACCCCCTCATGCCAGAAAACAACTCGTTAACTCGTCATAATTTTAGTAGTTTCTGACTTTAATTGATATTCGCAGTATTTTCCCACATGTTACACATAAAAAAAGAAAAAATAGAAAAGGCTGAAAGAACGACTAGCAAACGAGGGAACGTGGGAATTTACGTTCCACCTTGAATGCAGCCTGCAGCACAGCGCTGATCACAACAAACATGGCGGCGTGGAACTTGGTTAAAGTTTCAGAAGAAGATAGTTTGGTGGTTATTTGTGACGAATCCTCCGAGTGAATTCTACGAGGAGGGAAGCACAAGCTTTAATACGTAAAACCTGATCAGCCACCTACAACATAACAATCACTTCCATGGAGTTTTGAAATCACGCTAACGTGAGCTAACGGAAGCTAATGCTAACGTGCGCTAGCCAGCAGCAGTCTCTCCTATCCCTCATTCCTCTCATCTAAAGCTTCCATGAGATTAAAAAATAAAAACTACTGAATCTCATTTACTTTAATCAAAGGTATTAATTTAAATGGAACCACAAGTCATAATCCTTTAAATGTTAATCTTTTTCAGTTAGTAATTCTGATGCATGTATTTCCATCAGTTCAAGGAGCCTTTATTTTTATATCAGTCAGTAATGAACCTTATTTAAGTTAATGTGAGATATCAAATAGGTTTGTTTGATAGATTTATGAAAATGTTTGAGAGGCTTGACAATAGTTTTATATTGGAAAAAATAAATATCTGTTCATTTAAAGAGTCTAAACTATTTTTGGTTTTGTTCATAGTATTGATGTAATGATCTCAGGTATATGTGTGTGTTATCGGTTATCGGCCTTTAGGAGCTGAACGTTATCGGTATCGATCTTAAAAAACAGTTTTCCGGCCCAGGGCTTGAGGACCACTGCCGTACGGTACCAAACGTACCAATCCGACCCCAGCGGGGCGGAGCCGGGCTTCATGGGACGACTCATTACACTCTCTTAACAGTCGTTAATAACACCTTTAATTAACAGGTTTACGCTGAACAAACAAACCCAACAGTCATTCATGGTTCCGGCTCTACTGGACCTGTTGGTACCAGTCTGGCTGCACGTCTGTCCAGCTGTGTCTCCTGGACGGGTCCAGAGGAACCAGACTCATTATCTGACTCTCTCTCTTTTTAGAAACCAGGCCTTTTTTATTTTAAAACAAATGTTGGACCCAAACAGGCGGCTGGTTCTGGTTTCTGTTTCCAGAACACAGAGGTTCTGTTCAGCATCTCGATCTGGAAAAGCTTTAAATGTCAGATGCTTCGGTTCTTCTGGACAGAACCCTCCCAGTTATCCCAGCCTGAGACCAGAACCGTGAGCGTCTGGACCAGAACCGTCAGCGTCTGGACCAGAACCGTCAGCGTCTGGACCAGAACCGTCAGCGTCTGGACCAGGTCTGGACCAGAACCGTCAGCGTCTGGACCAGAACCGTGAGCATCTGGATCAGAACCATCAGCGCCTGGATCAGAACCATCAGCGTCTGGACCAGAACCGTGAGCATCTGGATCAGAACCATCAGCGCCTGGATCAGAACTGTCAGCGTCTGAACCAGAACCTTCAGCGTCTGGACCAGAACCGTCACGTCTGGACCAGAACCATCAGCGTCTGGACCAGAACCGTCAGCGTCTGGACCAAAACCGTCAGCGTCTGGACCAGAACCGTCAGCGTCTGGACCAGAACCGTCAGCGTCTGGACCAGAACCGTCAGCATCTGGACCAGAACCGTCAGCATCTGGACCAGAACCGTCAGCGCCTGGATCAGAACTGTCAGCGTCTGGACCAGAACCGTCAGCGTCTGGACCAGAACCGTCAGCGTCTGGACCAGAACCGTCAGCGTCTGGACCAGAACCGCAGCGTCTGGAAACCAGAACCATCAGCGTCTGGACCAGAACCGTCAGCGTCTGGACCAGAACCGTCAGCGTCTGACCAGACCGTCATCGGACCAGAACCGTCAGGTCTGACCAGAACCATCAGCGTCTGGACCAAACCGTCAGCGTCTGACCAGAACCGTCAGCGTCTGGACCCAGAACCCTCAGCGTCTGGACCAGAACCGTCAGCGTCTGGACCAGAACCGTCAGCATCTGGACCAGACCAAACCGTCAGCGTCTGGACCAGAACCCTCAGCGTTGGCGTTGGACCAGAAACCGTCAGCGTCTGGACCAGAACCATCAGCATCTGAACCGTCAGCGTCTGGACCAGAAACCGTCAGCGTCTGGCAGACCAGAACCAGTCTGAACCGTCAGCGTCTGGACCAGAACCGTCAGCGTCTGGACCAGAACCGTCAGCGTCTGGACCAGAACCGTCAGCGTCTGGACCAGAACCATCAGCGTCTGGACCAGAACCGTCAGCGTCTGACCAGAAACCGTCAGCGTCTGGACCAGAACCGTCAGCGTCTGGACCAGAACCGTCAGCGTCTGGACCAGAACCGTCAGTCTGTACCAGAACCGTCTGGACCAGAACCGTCAGCGTCTGGACCAGAACCGTCAGCGTCTGGATCAGAACCTTCAGCGTCTGGACCAGAACCGTCAGCGTCTGGGACCAGAAACCGTCAGCGTCTGGACCAGAACCGTCAGCGTCTGGACCAGACCAGAACGTCAGTCTGGACCAAACCGTCCAGCGTCTGGACCGAACCGTCAGCGTCTGGACCAGAACCGTCAGCGTCTGGACCAGAACCGTCAGCGTCTGGACCAGAACCAGCGTCTGGACCAGAACCCGTCAGACCAACCGTCAGCGTCTGGACCAGAAACCGTCACTCAGCGTCTGACCGACCGTGACCAGAACCGTCAGCGTCTGGACCAGAACCGTTCAGCGTCTGGACCAGAAGTCAGCGTCTGGACCACCGTCAGCGTCTGGACCAGAACCGTCAGCGTCTGACCAGACCAACCAGTCAGCGTCTGACCAGAACCATCACGTCTGGACCAGAACCTCAGCGTCTGGACCAGAACCGTCAGCGTCTGGACCAGAACCTCAGCGTCACGTCAGCGTCTGGACCAGAACCGTCAGCGTCTGGACCAGAACCGTCAGTCTGGATCAGAACCATCAGCGTCCTGGACCAGAACCATCAGCGTCTGGACCAGAACCGTCAGAGCGTCTGGACCAGAACCATCAGCGTCTGGACCAGAACCGTCAGCGTCTGGAACCAGAAACCGTCAGCGTCTGGACCAGAACCGTCAGCGTCTGGACCAGAACCCGTGAACCATCAGCGTCTGGACCAGAAACGTCAGCGTCTGGGAACCAGAACCATCAGCGTCTGGACCAGAACCCAGCCTGGTCAGCGTCTGGACCAGAACCGTCAGCGTCTGGAACCGTCACGTCTGGACCAGAACCGTCAGCGTCTGGACCAGAACCGTCAGTCAGCGTCTGGACCAGAACCGTCAGCGTCTGGACCAGAACCGTCAGCGTCTGGACCAGAACCGTCAGCGTCTGGACCAGAACCGTCGTCTGGACCAGAACCGTCACCAGAACCGTCAGCGTCTGGACCAGAACCGTCAGCGTCTGGACCAGAACCGTCAGCGTCTGGACCAGAACCAGAAAACGTCAGAAACCGTCAGCGTCTGGACCGTCACCAGAACCGTCAGCGTCTGGACCAGAACCGTCAGCGTCTGGACCAGAAACCGTCAGCGTCTGGACCAGAACCATCAGCGTCTGGACCAGAAACCGTCAGCGTCTGGACCAGAACCAGAACCGTCAGCGTCTGGACCAGAACCGTCAGCGTCTGGACCAGGACCAGAACCGTCAGTCAGACCGTCAGCGTCTGGACCAGAAACCGTCAGCGTCTGGACCACCAGAACCACGTCAGCGTCTGGACCAGAACCGTCAGCGTCTGGACCAGAAACCATCAGCGTCTGGACCAGAACCAGTCAGCATCTGGACCAAACCGTCAGCGTCTGACCAGACCAGACCAGAACCGTCAGCGTCTGGACCAGAACCATCAGCAGCGTCTGGACCAGAACCGTCAGCGTCTGGACCAGAAACCGTCAGCGTCTGGACCAGAACCGTCAGTCACGCAGCGTCTGGACCAGCAGCTGGACCAACCGTCAGCGTCTGGACCAGAACCGTCAGCGTCTGGACCAGAACCGTCAGCGTCTGGACCAGAACCGTCAGCGTCTGGACCAGAACCGTCAGCTTCTGTACCAGAACCGTCTGGACCAGAACCGTCAGCGTCTGGACCAGAACCGTCAGCGTCTGGATCAGAACCTTCAGCGTCTGGACCAGAACCGTCAGCGTCTGGGACCAGAACCATCAGCGTCTGGGACCAGAACCGTCAGCGTCTGGACCAGAACCGTCAGCGTCTGGACCAGAACCGTCAGCGTCTGGACCAGAACCGTCAGCGTCTGGACCAGAACCGTCAGCGTCTGGACCAGAACCGTCAGCGTCTGGACCAGAACCGTCAGCGTCTGAACCAGAACCGTCAGCGTCTGGACCAGAACCGTCAGCGTCTGGACCAGAACCGTCAGCGTCTGGATCAGAACCGTCAGCGTCTGGACCAGAACCGTCAGCGTCTGGGACCAGAACCATCAGCGTCTGGGACCAAAACCGTCAGCGTCTGGACCAGAACCGTCAGCGTCTGAACCAGAACCATCAGCGTCTGGACCAGAACCATCAGCGTCTGGACCAGAACCGTCAGCGTCTGGACCAGAACCGTCAGCGTCTGGACCAGAACCGTCACGTCTGGACCAGAACCGTCAGCGTCTGGACCAGAACCGTCAGCGTCTGGACCAGAACCGTCAGCGTCTGGACCAGAACCGTCAGCGTCCAGACCAGAAACCGTCAGCGTCTGGACCAGAAAACGTCAGCGTCTGGACCAGAACCGTCAGCGTCTGGACCAGAACCGTCAGCGTCTGGACCAGAACGTCAGCGTCTGGACCAGAACCGTCAGCGTCTGGAACCAGAACCGTCAGCGTCTGACCAGACCAGAACCGTCAGCGTCTGGACCAGAACCGTCAGCGTCTGGACCAGAACCGTCAGCGTCTGGACCAGAACCGTCAGCGTCTGGACCAGAACCGTCAGCGTCTGGACCAGAACCGTCAGCGTCTGGACCAGAACCGTCAGCGTCTGGACCAGAACCGTCAGCGTCTGGACCAGAACCGTCAGCGTCTGAACCAGAACCATCAGCGTCTGACCAGAAACCGTCAGCGTCTGGACCAGAACCGTCAGCGTCTGGACCAGAACCGTCAGCGTCTGGACCAGAACCGTCAGCGTCTGGACCAGAACCGTCAGCGTCTGGACCAGAACCATCAGCGTCTGGACCAGAACCGTCAGCGTCTGGACCAGAACCGTCAGCGTCTGGACCAGAACCGTCAGCGTCTGGACCAGAAACCGTCAGCGTCGTCTGGACCAGAACCGTCAGCGTCTGGACCAGAACCGTCAGCGTCTGGACCAGAAGAACCGTCAGCGTCTGGACCAGAACCGTCAGCGTCTGGACCAGAAACCGTCAGCGTCTGGACCAGAAACCGTCTGGACCAGAACCGTCAGCGTCTGGACCGTCTGGACCAGAACCGTCAGCGTCTGGACCAGAACCGTCAGCGTCTGGACCAGAACCATCAGCGTCTCAGCGTCCAGAACGTCAGCGTCTGGACCAGAACCGTCAGCGTCTGGACCAGAACCGTCAGCGTCTGACCAGACCGTCATGGACCAGAACCGTCAGCGTCTGGACCAGAACCGTCAGCGTCTGGACCAGAACCGTCAGCGTCTGGACCAGAACCGTCAGCGTCTGGACCAGAACCGTCAGCGTCTGGACCAGAACCATCAGCGTCTGGACCAGAACCGTCAGCGCCTGGATCAGAACCGTGAGCGTCTGGACCAGAACCGTCAGCGTCTGGACCAGAACCGTCAGCGTCTGGACCAGAACCATCAGCATCTGAACCGTCAGCGTCTGGACCAGAACCGTCAGCGTCTGGACCAGAACCGTCAGCGTCTGGACCAGAACCGTCAGCGTCTGGACCAGAACCGTCAGCGTCTGGACCAGAACCGTCACGTCTGGACCAGAACCGTCAGCGTCTGGACCAGAACCGTCAGCGTCTGGACCAGAACCGTCAGCGTCTGGACCAGAACCGTCAGCGTCTGGACGTCAGACCAGAACCGTCAGCGTCTGGACCAGAACCGTCAGCGTCTGGACCAGAACCGTCAGCGTCTGGACCAGAACCGTCAGCGTCTGGACCAGAACCATCAGCGTCTGGACCAGAACCGTCAGCGTCTGGACCAGAACCGTGAGCGTCTGGACCAGAACCGTCAGCGTCTGGACCAGAACCGTCAGCGTCTGGACCAGAACCGTCACGTCTGGACCAGAACCGTCAGCGTCTGGACCAGAACCGTCAGCGTCTGGACCAGAACCGTCAGCGTCTGGACCAGAACCGTCAGCGTCTGGACCAGAACCGTCAGCGTCTGGACCAGAACCGTCAGCGTCTGGACCAGAACCGTCAGCGTCTGGACCAGAACCATCAGCGTCTGGACCAGAACCTCAGCGTCTGGACCAGAAACCGTCAGCGTCTGGACCAGAACCGTCAGCGTCTGGACCAGAACCGTCAGCGTCTGGACCAGAACCGTCAGCGTCTGGACCAGAACCGTCAGCGTCTGGACCAGAACCATCAGCGTCTGGGACCAGAACCGTCAGCGTCTGGACCAGAACCGCATCTGGACCAGAAACCAGAGTCTGGACCAGAACCGTCAGCGTCTGGACCAGAAACCGTCAGCGTCTGGACCAGAACCATCAGCGTCTGGACGTCTGGACCAGAACCGTCAGCGTCTGGGACCAGAAACCATCAGCATCTGGACCAGAACCGTCAGCGTCTGGACCAGAACCATCAGCGTCTGGACCAGAACCATGAGCATCTGGACCAGAACCGTCAGCGTCTGGACCAGAACCGTCAGCGTCTGGACCAGAACCATCAGCGTCTGGACCAGAACCATCAGCGTCTGGACCAGAACCATCAGCGTCTGGACCAGAACCATCAGCGTCTGGACCAGAACCATCAGCGTCTGGACCAGAACCGTCAGCGTCTGGACCAGAACCATCAGCGTCTGGACCAGAACCATGAGCATCTGGACCAGAACCGTCAGCGTCTGAACCAGAACCGTCAGCGTCTGGACCAGAACCGTCAGCGTCTGGACCAGAACCGTCAGCGTCTGAACCAGAACCGTCAGCGTCTGAACCAGAACCGTCAGCGTCTGGACCAGAACCTTCAGCGTCTGGACCAGAACCATGAGCATCTGGACCAGAACCGTCAGCTGGACCAGAACCGTCAGCGTCTGGACCAGAACCATCAGCGTCTGGACCAGAGAACCGTCAGCGTCTGGACCAGAACCATCAGCGTCTGGACCAGAACCGTCACGTCTGGACCAGAACCGTCAGCGTCTGGACCAGAACCATCAGCGTCTGGACCAGAACCGTCAGCGTCTGGACCAGAACCATCAGCGTCTGGACCAGAACCATCAGCGTCTGGACCAGAACCGTCACGTCTGGACCAGAACCGTCAGCGTCTGGACCAGAACCATCAGCGTCTGGACCAAAACCATGAGCATCTGGACCAGAACCGTCAGCGTCTGGACCAGAACCATCAGCGTCTGGACCAGAACTGTCAGCATCTGGACCAGAACCGTCAGCGTCTGGACCAGAACCGTGAGCGTCTGGACCAGAACCGTCAGCGTCTGGACCAGAACCGTCAGCGTCTGGACCAGAACCGTCAGCGTCTGGACCAGAACCGTCAGCGTCTGGACCAGAACCGTCAGCGTCTGGACCAGAACCATCAGCATCTGGACCAGGTCTGGATCAGAACCGTCAGCGTCTGGACCAGAACCGTCAGCGTCTGAACCAGAACCGTCAGCGTCTGGACCAGAACCGTCAGCGTCTGGACCAGAACCATGAGCATCTGGACCAGAACCGTCAGCGTCTGAACCAGAACCGTCAGCGTCTGGACCAGAACCGTCAGCGTCTGGACCAGAACCGTCAGCATCTGGACCAGCACCGTCAGCCTCTGGACCAGAACCATCAGCATCTGGACCAGGTCTGGACCAGGTCTGGACCAGAACCATCAGCTTCTGAACCGTCAGCGTCTGGACCAGAACCGTCAGCGCCTGGATCAGAACCGTCTGGACCAGAACCATCAGCGTCTGGACCAGGTCTGGACCAGAACCATGAGCATCTGGACCAGAACCGTCAGCGTCTGGACCAGAACCATCAGCGTCTGGACCAGAACCGTCACGTCTGGACCAGAACCGTCAGCGTCTGGACCAGAACCATCAGCGTCTGGACCAGAACCGTCAGCGTCTGGACCAGAACCGTCACGTCTGGACCAGAACCGTCAGCGTCTGGACCAGAACCGTCACATCTGGACCAGAACCGTCACGTCTGGACCAGAACCGTCACGTCTGGACCAGAACCATCAGCGTCTGGACCAGAACCGTCAGCGTCTGGACCAGAACCGTGAGCGTCTGAACCAGAACCGTCAGCGTCTGGACCAGAACCATCAGCGTCTGGACCAGAACCGTCAGCGTCTGGACCAGAACCGTCAGCGTCTGGACCAGAACCATCAGCGTCTGGACCAGAACCATGAGCATCTGGACCAGAACCGTCAGCGTCTGGACCAGAACCGTCAGGTCTGGACCAGAACCGTCAGCGTCTGGACCAGAACCATCAGCATCTGGACCAGGTCTGGATCAGAACCGTCAGCGTCTGGACCAGAACCGTCAGCGTCTGAACCAGAACCGTCAGCGTCTGGACCAGAACCGTCAGCGTCTGGACCAGAACCATGAGCATCTGGACCAGAACCGTCAGCGTCTGGACCAGAACCATCAGCGTCTGGACCAGAACCGTCAGCATCTGGACCAGCACCGTCAGCCTCTGGACCAGAACCATCAGCATCTGGACCAGGTCTGGACCAGGTCTGGACCAGAACCATCAGCTTCTGAACCGTCAGCGTCTGGACCAGAACCGTCAGCGCCTGGATCAGAACCGTCTGGACCAGAACCGTCAGCGTCTGGACCAGAACCGTCTGGACCAGAACCATCAGCGTCTGGACCAGAACCGTCAGCGTCTGGACCAGAACCATCAGCGTCTGGACCAGAACCGTCAGCGTCTGGACCAGAACCGTCAGCGTCTGGACCAGAACCATCAGCGTCTGGACCAGGTCTGGACCAGGTCTCCAGTCTGACAGACGTTGGTGATGTTTGTTGTTTCTTCCTGGCGGCTTTTTAAAATAATCTGAGCCGGTCCTTAGATCAAATATTGAACGCTACTAGGGATGGGCATAACTAATCGATTAATCGATGATTGATCATTAAGAATTTGGTCGAAGACATTCATTTTCGTCGATGAACCGAATGTTTTTTTTTTTAAACAATCTGAATGTAGGTTATCAGTTCACGTCCTCAAACAATGCGATGCATTTCTCTGTGCCACCGATATAAATTTGCCACCAGGGGGCAACATTTCACCATCACCCTACCCTGGCTGGCCTCAGTTGTTACATGCGAGCTTCTGTAGGTCATCGCCTAATCATGAAGCGGTCGCGGTGAAGTGTGGCGTGGAACCATTTTAGTTTAGAAAATGAGCAAGTGTACTACAATCACTGCAATGCTAATTACAAATACAATTAATCGACAACGACAATGATGTATCACTTGAACAACGCGCATCCAAGCCTTGTAAAGGACGGTGGAGGCGGTTCATCATCAGCCTAGCCTAGCCTAGCCTAGCCTAGCCTAGCCTAGCCTAGCCTGAACGCGGTGTTAGCACGGACCAGAAGGAGCTGCAGCGCACATCGAGCACACAACAAGCGCATCTTTTTAAGAAACAAAAAGCCTGTAATACTGGCGCCTTGATATAAATTGTCCTTGTTAAGTAGTCTCCTCTATATCTCTTGTTTTATTATCGTTGTTTTTTTAAAGAAAAAAAACAGGAAATGTCACGTTATTGTCGACCACAAACATCCGGGCCACTGAACACATCTGGGCATGCGCGGGCCATAGCAACCAGGCCATAGCAACCAGGCCATAGCAACCAGGCCATAGCAACCAGGCCAAAGGGGAAAACAATCGCCACGCCGATATCGAGAATAATTGTGATAGTTTTCAATATAAAAATGTTAATGATTAATCGATTATTAATCATTAATTCTCCCGACAATTGATGAATAAATCTCGACCAAATGCCCATCCCTAATCGCTACAGACTCAAACTGCGTTTTTTAATGTTTAACTTCTTCATAAAAAGAGAAAACAGAATCCCTCCATGTGGTTGCCGTCGACGACCTCTGAGGTCTAAAAACCGTTAAAACGCCTCAAACGGAGAAAAGCTGCTCGTTAAGCAGCCGTTCGCAGGATGTGGAGCTTTAACGAGATATTGTGCTGACGGTCGGTTCTGATCCGACGGCTGAACCGTGCAGGTGCAGGTGCAGGACCCCCCCCCCCCCCCACAGGTAAAAATAGAGACAAGCACTGGAGGTGTGCTGCTTTAAAGCTCCTCAACATGTAACTCGTTTACACGTCTCCTAATCAATACTGACGATCAGTAACTGAACTGATCATCTGCACGGGTCCAGAACGACATAAAACCAGATGTTTTGTGTGTTAACACAATGCCAAGAGGGAAAGGCATCAGCTGTGGCCTTAGAGGAGTCTGGAAGGGCTACAAAACCATGTTCAATGTTCTACAGTGAAAAAAGGACGGCCAGGTGGAGCCCTGATGACCTGAAACCTGAACACACCTGAGCAGAAACGCCTCACAGCCACAGTCAGGCACGGCGGTGGAGGCGTGATGCTCTGGGCTCGTTCTGGAGCTACTGAACTGGACCAGGATGTCCTCTGTGGACCAGGATGTCCTCTGTGGACCAGGATGTCCTCTGTGGACCAGAGTACTCCAGAGGTCATACAGGTATGACAGGTGTATCTACAACCTGCTGAATCACGGAGGTATTCCGTGTCGCCCACGTGACTTTTATTTCCTTTCCGCTTCGTGTTGAACAAACGATGACACGGACTGAAACCCACTAAACCGGATGATTTTACTTTTTTTTTTTTTTTAAAGCACAATAGATCTGAATGACGTCTTCAAACGCAGGTGTCCCCAAACAAGACGAGGCGCGGGGCATGACGGGAGTTTCTGAGCTAATCAACAGTCATTTAATTATTGTCCCGTTCTTGACCCAGACCTCCAGGCAGCTGAAGGACCGCACCAGCGGGCTGGACGTCACCTGTCCGGCAGGTGCAGCCTCCCGACCGGAGCTGTCAGATGACCGCTGCCCAGCCGCAGCAGCTGCTAACCGGCCAGCGTCGGCTCGGCGGCGCCGGTTCTCCCTCCGGCGCGCGTCCGGCGCGCGTCGGCGACGAAGCGCGCGGAGCGCGACGCGCGAAGCCGGGGCCGAACGTCGACGCTCGACGCGGGCAACGGGCAACGCCAGGCGCGCTGTCGGTGTCAGGCGCGGAGAACCGTCGCGTTAGCCGCCCGCGGAGCTAACGCGACGGTTACACGTAGACGGGCTAGCGTTAGCCTCACGGAGCTAAACCGCCCCAGAGCCGCCCGACCGCCCCGCCGCGGGGGGAGCCGCCTCCCTACCTGTCGGGTGAAGCGCAGCGGCCGGCGTGTCTCCTCTTCACCATCACAGGAGCACCAGGGGAACCGGGAAGAGGCCGAGCCGACGCAGTGGAGCGGCTGGTACCGGCGCTCCGGACATCTCTCGCTCTCTTGCTCTGCGGGCAGCGGCGTCACTTCCAGTTTCGCTCCTCGAAGCTCGCTGCTGCCACCTGTCGGTCACAAACGGCCCGAGTTCACTGCGCATGCGTGTAGCAGCGACTTCAGAAGGCCATAATATTCTGCCTGACCGTTATCGCGGAAGAGAAAAGGTTAATTTTTTTGTATTTTTAATACTTTGTATGGACAGTATTTAATGCATATACGTTTGAGGGACAAATCAAATGCTCCGAATGTCTAACATTTAATACTTTGTAAGCACAGTATTTATATTTCATAGGTTTGACAGACAGATCAGATGCAGGTCTGTGTGTGAGTGAATGTGCTTTTCCAGCTGTTTTAAACCTTGTTCAGGAAGTTACTTTACAGGGTTTGTCGTATATTTTCTAAATGCCAGAATAATGAGACAGATTTTATAACATCCACCATCACCGTCCTCAGGACGGAGACGGTTCTGAGTCCCAGAGACGAACCTGGACCCAGAACAGAACCTGAACAGCTGCTCAGAGAGGAACCAGTCCTGGACCAACATGGACTGGGTCATCATCCACAGAGGAACCAGTCCTGGACCAGTATGGACTGGGTCATCATCTACAGAGGAACCAGTCCTGGACCAGTATGGACTGGGTCATCATCCACAAAGGAACCAGTCCTGGACCAGTATGGACTGGGTCATCATCCACAGAGGAACCAGTCCTGGACCAGTATGGACTGGGTCATCATCTACAGAGAAACCAGTCCTGGACCAGCATGGACTGAAGGTCCACTCAGCCAGAAGAAGACATGACTCCAGAAGAGACAGGACAGTTTTATTTCCATTTATTTATTTTTTTTTAGCTGGTAGAAAAACCGCCGCCTGCAGCGCGACGACCTTCGACCTTTGACCTTCGACTAACGTCCTGGAGGATAAATGTGTTTTATCTGATATTTGGTTCCAGAAAGAGCAAACAAACAAACTTTGGAAGATTCACAGAAGTGAAGAAGAACCAGCTGGTGCCAGTTTTTAAAGCAATAATATTAAAAGTTACAGTTTTGGCCTCATGGTGGCGCTGCAGGAAAGCTTTACAGGGAGATGTGTTGTTTTTAGTTTAGTTAATGTTTATTGCTCATATAACTTAATATCGCTGGTTAAATATACTTGTATTTGGTTGACAAAGAATAAAAGCATTAATTCCAGATGTTTCAAGTCACAGGACAGTGGTTTCAAAAGTGATCCTGATTATAAAGAACATTATAAAGGAGGTCAAAATATATTTATATCTAATAAATCTCATCAGCAGCTGCTAATTATTTCCTTTAAAGTTCCAGTGTTTTCCCAGGAAGGTTCCAGAACGGTTCTGAACTGGAACTGGAGAGATGATGAGCTGTCAGAAGACGCTGGGCGCCTTTACCGCCGCTACCGCCGTTACCGCCGTTACCGCCGTTACCGCCGTTAGACCGGGCGCTGACGAACAAACGCCGCTGAGGACGTGAAGAATAAATAAAAATAAAGTGTAAGGCAAATATTCAACATCACAGCTTTTCTACTGTTTTTTTTTCCTGCAGCTTTGTCCAGATGAGGACGTCCACATCTGGAGGACGTCCACGTCTGGAGGACGTCCACATCTGGAGGACGTCCACGTCTGGAGGACATCCACATCTGGAGGACGTCCACATCTGGAGGACGCTGCCGCCAGAGCTGGAGAGAATATCAAAAAGGGGAGGAGTCATCCCAGTAAATGCACTTGTATTGGAGAAAGTTAAGTCCCAGCTCCGCCCCTTCCCTCCTCTGGTTGGTTAACGCTTCGGACCGAGAGTCCAGCTGGTTCTAGTCCAGCTGGTTCCAGCTGGTTCTGGTCCAGCTGGTTCTAGTCCAGCTGGTTCCAGCTGGTTCTGGTCCAGCTGGTTCCGGTCCAGCTGGTTCTAGTCCAGCTGGTTCCGGTCCAGCTGGTTCCGGTCCAGCTGGTTCTGGTCCAGCTGGTTCTAGTCCAGCTGGTTCTGGTCCAGTTGGTTCTAGTCCAGCTGGTTCTAGTCCAGCTGGTTCCGGTCCAGCTGGGTTCTGGTCCAGCTGGTTCCGGTCCAGCTGGTTCTAGTCCAGCTGGTTCTAGTCCAGCTGGTTCTGGTCCAGCTGGTTCTAGTCCAGCTGGTTCTAGTTCAGCTGGTTCCAGCTGGTTCCGGTCCAGCTGGTTCCAGCTGGTTCTAGTCCAGCTGGTTCTAGTCCAGCTGGTTCTAGTTCAGCTGGTTCCAGCTGGTTCCGGTCCAGCTGGTTCCAGCTGGTTCTAGTCCAGCTGGGTTCTAGTCCAGCTGGTTCTGGTCCAGCTGGTTCCGGTCCAGCTGGTTCCGGTCCAGCTGGTTCTAGTACCAGCTGGTTCCGGTCCAGCTGGTTCCGGTCCAGCTGGTTCTAGTCCAGCTGGTTCTGGTCCAGCTGGTTCCGGTCCAGCTGGTTCCAGCTGGTTCTAGTCCAGCTGGTTCTAGTCCAGCTGGTTCCAGCTGGTTCTAGTCCAGCGGGCTCTGGAAGATGAGCCTGACGCAGCAGGGTGCGCCCCCCAGGGGCTGGATGCAGAAGGGGCAGGCGGCGTGGAAGGCGTGGGTGCCGTGCGGCAGCGGGATGTGGCTCCAGAACGCCGCCGTCTTCTCGGAGGCGACGTGGCCGCAGGGCGCGAAGGCGTGGGTGGGCGGCTCGGCGTCCACGTAGAAGGCCGGCTCGCAGCCCAGCCACAGCGGCACGTAGGGGCCTCTGGCCCGGCACATGGGGCACTCCCGCTCCTGGCGCTCCGCCTCCGCCTCCGGGTGGCGGCGCCCGCCCCAGCCGTGGTAGCCGTGCACGTGGCCGCAGCGCAGGTAGGCCCAGGGCTGCTTCTCGTCCGGGACGTCCTTGCGCCGCAGGCTGGGGAAGGCCAGGGTGTTGAAGCCCACGGGGCACTGGGGGCGCCCGGCGTTCAGCTCCTGCCGCAGCGCCTCCAGGTGCTTCACCGTCGGGGTGCGCGCCAGCCCCTCTGCCGTCCGCCACAGCAGGGTGGCGCCGCACAGGTCGATGAGGGAGCCGTCCACCAGCTCGTTGGACTCGGACTCCACCTGGAAACACAGGTGATCAGCGTCAGGTGCATAAACGGGAAAAGACCGTTACGCTTCTCTCACGAGGTTATTACCGTTAACGGAAACCAACAAAATAACGGAAACTAGAACTGAAAAAACATTTTCATTAACTGAAATAAAACAAAAACTAGTTTTTTAAAAATACGATAAACTGAAACTGTATTATGTGTTTATAAAACAAACTAAAATTAACTGTAATAATGTCAAGAACGTCCTTCGTTTTCTTGTTTGTTATCTTTTTTTCCTCATAAATGTTTGAAATCTATTAACTTCGCTCCGCCGTACAACAACAACCGCAAAAAAAAACTAAAGTGATCATCAGTGATGACTGCGGCTAAAGTTGTTAGAAAGCGTCTCAGTCCTATTTGGGATTTCTTTGACTACGACTGTGTTAACGATAAAAATAAGAGCCTTGTTGTAGAAGCAGGTGATACAATGTGTGGAATACTAACCAAGACTAGCTGGATAAGCTAGCCTAATCTAGCCCCCTGGAAAAAGAAGCTAACTAAGACTAGCTGGATAAGCTAGCCCCCTGGAAAGAGAAGCTAACCAAGACTACCTGGATAAGCTAGCCTAAGCTAGCCCCCTGGAAAAAGAAGCTAACTAAGACTAGCTGGATAAGCTAGCCCCCTGGAAAGAAGGCTAACCAAGACTAGCTGGATAAGCTAGCCTAAGCTAGCCCCCTGGAAAGAGAAGCAAACCAAGACTAGCTGGATAAGCTAGCCCCCTGGAAAGAGAAGCTAACCAAGACTACCGAGATAAACTAGCCTAAGCTAGCCCCCTGGAAAGAAGGCTAAACAACACTAGCTGGATAAGCTAGGCTAAGCTAGCCCCCTGGAAAGAGAAGCTAACCAAGACTAGCTGGATAAGCTAGCCTAAGCTAGCCCCCTGGAAAGAAGGCTAACCAAGACTAGCTGGATAAGCTAGTCTAAGCTAGCCCCCTGGAAAGAGAGGCTAACCAAGACTACCGAGATAAGCTAGCCTAAGCTAGCCCCCTGGAAAGAGAAGCTAACCAAGACTAGCTGGATAAGCTAGCCCCCTGGAAAGAAGGCTAACCAAGACTAGCTGGATAAGCTAGCCTAAGCTAGCCCCCTGGAAAGAGAAGCTAACTAAGACTACCGAGATAAGCTAGCCTAAGCTAGCCCCCTGGAAAGAGAAGCTAACCAAGACTACTGAAATAAGCTAGTCTAAGCTAGCCCCCTGGAAAGAGAAGCTAACCAAGACTAGCTGGATAAGCTAGCCCCCTGGAAAGAAGGCTAACCAAGACTAGCTGGATAAGCTAGCCTAAGCTAGCCCCCTGGAAAGAGAAGCTACAGCTGCAGGCCAGTCAGCGTTGGGAAGGAACGGGAGAAAACAGCAACTATAATGGACTGTTTCCATGGAGACCAGATAGCTGCTGGTCAGTAAATACGCAGGAACACCACAAGAGGGAAGACGCATTGATAAATATGTTTATTGAGACCAGAATGTAAAAACGACTATGTGATTCGATAGCCTTCAAAAAGTTCAGTGCTTCACTCCAACCAAAATTACAACCCTAATTTACAAAATAAAACTAACACTGAAACTAATAAAAACTAAACTAAAACTAAGTATTTCAAAACAAAAACGAATAAAAACTAGCAAAACTGCTCTAAAAATGAATTAAAACTAACTGGATTTGGAAAAACTAAACTAAAACTAAAGGAGAATCTGAAACTATTCTAACCTGGTCTCTCAGCGGATAATAAAAACAACAAAGCCAGAACATTAGTGAGGGCGGCCCACCATTTTGCCCCTCTGCTGGGCCGAGCGGGTTTCCCGCAGCGTGAACACGTTGCCGCAGACTGAGATCTCCCTCCACAGACCCGGTCTGGAGTCCTGGTTGAACCCGTGGCGAGGGTGCATCACCAGGACGCCGTTGGTGGTCAGGCCGTCCATCTGGCCGTCCTGCATCCTCCACTTGGCCGCCTTCTCCTGTCGAGATGCCAGCGCTCATTCACTTCCTGTTTCTGTGAAGCGTCTGAACGCTGAAGGACGTTTAAGATGATCAATAACTGCATTATTGGTGCAACGAACCCCGAGGAAGATGTTTTTGGACGAGTCGAAGCCCGCGGCGTAGATCCGAGCCGAGTACGGCGGGTTCCTCTGGCAGATGATGCGGCAGGCGAAGCGGGAGATGGTGCTCTGGCCGATCTGGGTGTCGGCGTGGGCCTGCCCGCCGGGAACCGTGTCCGTCACCACGAAGTCGATGGGAGTCTCCGTGGAGCGCCCGATCTGCAGGTGCACAGGTAAACGATTTAGGTGTTTCCACTAGGGATGCACCATAACTGCCTTTAATATCGATAACCGATAACACACACATATACCTGAGATCATTACATCAGTACTATGAACAAAACCAAAAACAGTTTGGACTCTTTAAATTCAATTCAATTCAATTTTATTTATAAAGCGTCTGTTACAATGACAATTGTCTCTAGGCGCTTTACAGAGACCCAGATCAGGACCCCCGAGCAAATATCATTAACTAAAATTATAATAAATATCTGTTGGAACCAGTTCCTGTAGAGAACCGGTTCCAGTAGAGAACCGGTCCCTGTAGAGAACCGGTTCCTGTAGAGAACTGGTTCCTGTAGAGAACTGGTTCCTGTAGAGAACCGGTTCCAGTAGAGAACTGGTTCCTGTAGAGAACCGGTTCCAGTAGAGAACCGGGTTCTGTAGAGAACCGGTTCCTGTAGAGAACCGGTTCTCTACTGGAACCGGTTCCTGTAGAGAACCGGTTCCAGTAGAGAACCGGTTCCTGTAGAGAACCGGTTCCAGTAGAGAACCGGTTCCTGTAGAGAACTGGTTCCATGTGTTTCAGTTCCATGGAATCGTTTGGCAGTTTATCCAGCGATTCTCTTATCGATTCCAACCAGCACGAATCTCACGTAATTTACACAAGTTACGTACAGTCAATTCCAGAAAGCACTTACGTGATTAAGTTACGTCGGTTTAGCACGTTAGCATTGCAGTTGTAAACAACAATGGCGCCCACCAGGTTCAAACGCTCCAAAGTTTGGCTTCACTTCACCAAAGAAAGATGGCAACAAGGCAGCTAGCAGTCATTGTAAAGTGGAGATAACAGCGTCGGGAGGGAACACGGCTAACACGCAGAAACATTTGAACACACAACATGCTAACGAGTGTCGTGTTTTTGACGCTTCGGACTGATGGATCTCAACCCAGCAGCAGTAGCCAAGCTAAGATCACCTCTGGTAACTCTGGTTAGTAGCTATCCCGCTGCCTATGTGCTTCTTTGTAAAACACGCTATAACATTAGCGCTATGCTATTAAACGAATGCCTTCTGCATTACATTTAGAAGATGACCGTGACGAGAGAGAGAGTCTGGCTGGTTCAGAGGCTGGAAGACATGATTATTTTACTGCTAAACAATTGTTAATTCTTCATAGTATTTGCAGATTTGTACTATGAACTGTTCTGTTGTATTTGATAGTATTTATCTTTCTTTATTATTATTTTTGAGTGCTTATGAGCTCATATATCCTTTTAAAAGGGAGATTTTTTTTATTTCTATTACATATTACAACAGTTAACACGTTATCCAGGCTTTGGGCCTCTTTGACCTCGCTGTTGAGTTTGTAAGGTCGTGACTTGTAAGTAAAAAAAATTATGCTAATAAAACCATTTGTTCTCCTTTTTCCCCAAATTAGAATCGATAAGAGAATCGATAAAGAATCGAATCGTTAAACAGCATCGATAATGGAATCAGGACAATCTTATAAATTCCCATCCGTAGAGGTGATGTAGGTTTTGACTCCCAGGTGTAGCTCCGTGGTTGCCACACACCTGGAACATGTCGGTGCAGGTGTCGTGCGTGTACTCCACCACCACCGTGTGCGCCCGTGACAGCGTGTAGGAGATGCTGTGCTGCTCCTTGTTGCTGACGGCCTGTAAAAAGGAAGACGGACGCTCCGTTACAACACGTTTCAGGCCGTGACCGTCGCACCGCCACCACAGACGGCGGCGCTCTCACCTTGGCGGCCTGCGGCGTGCAGGACGTGTGGACGGTGCTGGGTTTCACGCCGTTGGCCTTGTTCCTGCGACACAGAGAGAAGCGACTCTTCCGCCTCCCCTTGTCGCCGCTGGGCAGAGAGCCGTTACACCTGAACGGGAGACAGCAGGTCGTCGCGGTCAAACTCTGGACCTCAAGAACCTCAAGAACCTCGTCACAACCTTCTACTTTAAATCCCCCAATCGTGTCTTTGGGTTTATGAAACTGTATCTGTAAAACCTTAAAGGGAACATTTTCTCTGTGCCTGAGAGAACATATTAGAGATGTAACGATACGGAAAATCTGATATCTCGATTATAGCGACCAAATTATCACGGTTTACGATATTATCGCGGTATTCTTGTCCAAAAAACACAACATTTAAATAATTTCACAAAATCTTGTGATTTTCTTGTCACTAAAACATCAGAAGCCAAAATTTTATCAAAATTAAACTTTCACATTAAACGGAGAAACAACTGGCACAGAAAGAGGTTTTATTTTAAATAAACAAAATAAATAACAGGAACAAAGCTTATTTGTCTGGTGCAAATTCAAATAAACACTTTAACAACCATAGTAGGTCAAAATATGCAAACAATTATCAGGAACAAAAATTATAGTGAAGTTCAAATAAAATAAACTTTGGACTTTAAGCTGAACCTTAAATACGTATAAATGTGTAAATAAAGAAACAGTTGTTTAGGAGCCAAATATGTTGTTCTGAATTGTAGTTCACTCTGTGTGTCTGTGGGTGTCGCTGTGTTGTTACCTGAGGGTCAGGTATAAAGGTAGCTGCCTGTTATTGGTTAGCGCGCTGTGGCGCTAACTGCCGGCGTTATGGTTGTCGGATCAGTTAATGGAATAAATAAATATTTTAACTGCATCAGAAGAACATCGTTCCGGTCATTTTTAGATCAACACGCAACATTAACGTTTACAAAATGTGAGTTAGCGAAGCGCGTCAACCAGGTTACTCTTGGTCAGACATCTCAGTAGCTTGAAGCATTAGCCGTAGCTCCTTCAAGTTGCTTCTACAAATTACAATAAAATGTAAACAAGTGCTCTGGAGACAGATAACTGTCCTCCACCAGTTGCTCCTCTGGATTCTTTAAAAAAATGAAAATAAAAATATGTCCAGACCTCAGATTTCATCCTTTATTGGGTTGGTAAATGTCCTGTGTGCTATCACCGCTTTCCGCCATGCTAACGTTATGATGCCGATGTTACAAGCTACATATTCACACAAAAACACAGTCGTGAGTTGCTAACAGACTTGAATGAGGCTGATATTAATTATCCCGCTAATCGACCGCGATAATGAGATGAAGTCAAACATAAACGGTAATCGTTACCGCGTAACATTTTACTACGCTTTACCGTAATACCGCTAACCGTTCCATCCCTAGAACATCTGTCCCAACACTCCCTGAAGCTTTACTGTGCTGGCATCACTCAGGTACTGGGACCATACCCATCCCTGCGCTGGAGAGCTCATGGTGGAAGACTGCTGCTGGCTAGCACACGTTAGCATTAGCTTCTGTTAGCTCACGTTAGCGTGATTTCAAAGCTCCATGGAAGTGATTGTTATGTTGTAGGTGGCTGATCAGGTTTTACGTATTAAAGCTTGTGCTTCCCTCCTCGTAGAATTCACTCGGAGGATTCGTCACAAATAACCACCAAACTATCTTCTTCTGAAACTTTAACGAAGTTCCACGCCGCCATGTTTGTTGTGATCAGCGCTGTGCTGCAGGCTGCATTCAAGGTGGAACGTAAATTCCTCTGTTCCCTCGTTTGCTAGTCGTTCTTTCAGCTTTTTCTATTTTTTTTTCTTTTTTTACGTGTAACATGAGGAGAAATACTGCGAATATCAATTAAAGTCAGCAACTACTAAAATTATGACCGAGTTAACGAGTTGTTTTCTGGCATGAGGGGGTATTCTTGATTTTCCTGATTGAGTAATCGTTTTTCTGATTATGCCGACGTCACTTGAACATAACATTCACTGCTGGTCATTCAAGGCTCAGAGGGAGCGAGACACTGCTGTGTTGACAGAAATATAAATGTTATCGGGGCTATTCGTCGTGATATCGGACTTATCGGGATGACGTCATCATTTCCTGTTATCGGGTCGATAGTTATCGTGCACCGCTAATAAAACACCTGACAGAGAAGTGCTCTCATGCTGAGCTCTGGAGGACATTTGATCGACGATCCTGACGGCTGAATGTGAGTCGGTTTATCTGGAGGTTATCTACCGCCGCCAGCCGCAGGTCACGTAAACACCAGTTCGGCTAACAGCTGAGCCATTCTTTCACGGGATAATGAACGCTTCCTGCTTTTCCCATGAACAGACAGACACCTCCTTTCTGGGGGAGGCCAGGACCCCCCCAGCTCCACCTCCTCTAACAAACTCCTCGGCTCCTAAAATAAACCTCGTGAGCGGCGTAACTGCCCTTTCGCAGCCTCGCAGACCGTTTAAATCTGCAAGAGGATACAAAAGCAAATAGAAAGGTCTGAAACGGCGGCGGCTGATGACCCCCGACCTCCCTGAACCCCAGGCTGGTTGTCTCAGTCCGGAGGACGACGTTCGATTCCTGCTGTGGTCTCAGTCAGGAGGACGGCAGCGTTCGACTCCTGCTGTTGTCTCAGTCAGGAGGACGGCAGCGTTCGACTCCTGCTGTTGTCTCAGTCAGGAGGACGGCAGCGTTCGATTCCTGCTGTTGTCTCAGTCAGGAGGACGGCAGCGTTCGACTCCTGCTGTTGTCTCAGTCAGGAGGACGGCAGCGTTCGATTCCTGCTGTTGTCTCAGTCAGGAGGACGGCAGCGTTCGATTCCTGCTGCTGTCTCAGTCAGGAGGACGGCAGCGTTCCTCGATTCCTGCTGTGGTGGAGTTTCTTAACTGGATTTAGTCTGAGCTCAGACCCGTGTTTGTTTTCACACGCGTGTCGCCAGCGTGATGCCAGAGCAAACACCGAGGCGCTTCAGCCAGACGCCACCCTGAGCGGGTTTTCCCGCCTCCTACAGAACAATAAAAATGTGCTGAGACACGTTTTTTCTAAAAGCCAGACAGAAACACCGCAGGTAGAAACCAGAGGAAGAAACACGGACTCATCCCTTTTTCTTTCCCTTGTTCCTTCTTTTTTAAAAGATTTTTTAAGAGTAAAAACAATAATCTGATCAGTGTGTCTCTGTGTTTGGAAAATAAAACCTTAAAACAACAACAACATGAAGGTTTTTCAGCTAAAATGATGCAAAACAGAACAACAAAAAACAGCACGGGCAACACCAAGTACCCCCTTTATCACAGCGATTGGATTTAAAAGGGGAGCTGCAGTCAGATGCTACATCATCGGGGGTGTGTTAACACAATGCCAAGAGGGAAAGGCATCAGCAGCGGTCTTGTACCAGGCATTAAAATGACCAAGAAACTGAAGAAAACAAGGGTGGTCTAATAATTTTTTCTGTGACTGTATATGAATAATTTCACTCCCATCACAGACGTTGAGTCACACTGAACACTTTTCTCATTGACAGTAAACATTTATCTCAAACTGGTTTCAAGTTAGAGCCTTTTGAAATCTTGGTATCAAAATTGTATATTTTCTTGAAGAAACTCCGGCGCCTAAAGGGTTAACAGTCTTCTGTATTTTACACGTTTGTTCCTCTTTACAACTAAAGGCTTCCAGCGTTGGTTCAGGTCTGAGCTCCTGCCTTTGACCCCGCCCACTCCCACTGCGGGAACCAGGAGGATTATGGGTGGATTATGAAAAATCCAACGCTGCCGTTACAGACGGAGGGTGCTGTGAGGACGAGCGCTCGTGTATTTAAAGAGACTGCAGGGATAAAAAATGAAATAAAATAAATTAAAATTGTTCCTGAACCTTCAAAGAGTTCAACTGTCACGTTGACGGACGGGACAAACATCACGTAACCCGAACTCCTCCCAGAATGCATCACAAAAATAAAATAAATAAATAAACCACCACCAGCAGTAACGTTTAACGCTAACACACTTTTTATTAACGGGGCCGAAGCGCCACCCCTGGACTGATGGTTCTGTGGGCCAGAACCTGATCTCATTTAGAACGTAAACGTTCTATACGTTCATAAACGTCTCTGTTCTCATTTAGAACGTAAACGTTCTTTACGTTCAGAAACGTCTCTGTTCTCATTTAGAACGTAAACGTTCTATACGTTCAGAAACGTCTCTGTCCTCATTTAGAACGTAAACGTTCTATACGTTCATAAACATCTCTGTTCTCATTTAGAACGTAAACGTTCTATACGTTCATAAACGTCTCTGTCCTCATTTAGAAAGTAAACGTTCTATACGTTCATAAACGTCTCTGTTCTCATTTAGAACGTAAACGTTCTATACGTTCATAAACGTCTCTGTCCTCATTTAGAACGTAAACGTTCTATACGTTCATAAACATCTCTGTTCTCATTTACAACGTAAACGTTCTATACGTTCATAAACGTCTCTGTTCTCATTTAGAACGTAAACGTTCTATACGTTCATAAAAGTCTCGGTTCTCATTTAGAACGTAAACGTTCTATACGTTCATAAACGTCTCTGTTCTCATTTAGAACGTAAACGTTCTATACGTTCATAAACGTCTCTGTTCTCATTTAGAACGTAAACGTTCTATACGTTCATAAACGTCTCTGTTCTCATTTAGAACGTAAACGTTCTATACGTTCATAAACGTGTCTGTTCTCATTTAGAACGTAAACGTTCTATACGTTCATAAACGTCTCTGTTCTCATTTAGAACGTAAAAGTTCTATACGTTCATTAACGTCTCTGTTCTCATTTATAACGTAAACGTTCTATACGTTGATAAACGTCTCTGTTGTCATTTAGAACGTAAACGTTCTATACGTTCATTAACGTCTCTGTTCTCATTTACAACGTAAACGTTCTATACATTCATAAACGTCTCTGTTCTCATTTAGAACGTAAACGTTCTATACGTTCATAAACGTCTCTGTTCTCATTTAGAACGTAAACGTTCTATACGTTCATAAACGTCTGTTCTCATTTAGAACGTAAACGTTCTATACGTTCATTAACGTCTCTGTTCTCATTTATAACGTAAACGTTCTATACGTTCATAAACGTCTCTGTTCTCATTTAGAACGTAAACGTTCTATACGTTCATTAACGTCTCTGTTCTCATTTATAACGTAAACATTCTATACGTTCATAAACATCTCTGTTCTCATTTAGAACGTAAATGTTCTATACGTTCATAAACGTCTCTGTTCTCATTTAGAACGTAAACGTTCTATACGTTCATAAACGTCTCAGTTCTCATTTAGAACGTAAACGTTCTATACGTTCATAAACGTCTCTGTTCTCATTTAGAACGTAAACGTTCTATACGTTCATAAACGTCTCTGTTCTCATTTAGAACTTAAACGTTCTATACGTTCATAAATGTCTGTTCTCATTTAGAACGTAAACGTTCTATACGTTCATAAACGTCTCTGTTCTCATTTAGAACGTAAACATTCTATACGTTCATAAATGTCTCTGTTCTCATTTAGAATGCAAACGTTCTATACGTTCATAAACGTCTCTGTTCTCATTTAGAACGCAAACGTTCTATACGTTCATAAACGTCTCTGTTCTCATTTAAAACGTAAACGTTCTATACGTTCATAAACGTCTCTGTTCTCATTTAGAACGTAAACGTTCTATACGTTCATAAACGTCTCTGTTCTCATTTAGAACGTAAACGTTCTATACGTTCATAAACGTCTCTGTTCTCATTTAGAACGTAAACGTTCTATACGTTCATAAACGTCTCTGTCCTCATTTAGACAGAAATGTTCTATACGTTCATAAATGTCTCTGTTCTCATTTAGAACGTAAACGTTCTGTACGTTCATAAACGTCTCTGTTCTCATTTAAAACGTAAACGTTCTATACGTTCATAAACGTCTCTGTTCTCATTTAGAACGTAAACGTTCTATACGTTCATAAACGTCTCTGTTCTCATTTAGAACGTAAACGTTCTATACGTTCATAAACGTCTCTGTTCTCATTTAGAACGTAAACGTTCTATACGTTCATAAACGTCTGTTCTCATTTAGAACGTAAACGTTCTATACGTTCATAAACGTCTCTGTTCTCATTTATAACGTAAACGTTCTATACGTTCATAAACGTCTCTGTTCTCATTTAGAACGTAAACGTTCTATACGTTCATAAACGTCTCTGTTCTCATTTAGAACGTAAACGTCTTTACGTTCAAACGTTCTCATTTACGTAAACGTTCTATACGTTCATAAACGTCTGTTCTCATTTAGAACGTAAACGTTCTATACGTTCAGAAACGTCTCTGTTCTCATTTAGAACGTAAACGTTCTATACGTTCATAAACGTCTCTGTTCTCATTTAGAATGTAAACGTTCTATACGTTCATAAACGTCTCTGTTCTCATTTAGAACGTAAACGTTCTAACGTTCATAAACGTCTCTAGAACGTACGTCTATACGTTCATAAACGTCTCTGTTCTCATTTAGAACGCAAACGTTCTATACGTTCATAAACGTCTCTGTTCTCATTTAGAACGTAAACGTTCTATACGTTCATAAACGTCACAAAGCTGACGGCGTTCAGACCTCAGACTGAACATCTGACGTTAGGACGTCGTGGACTGATACCAGATCAGCTCTGATCAGTCTGCTGAAGACGTCGTCAGGACCAGGGACAGAACCGAAGACGTATCATGATGTCAGAGTTACTGGATTTAACTGGAATGAACTGGAACGTTTCAGTTTACAGTTAAATGAGAATAACAGAAACTCCTCAGAGACTCGTGTCAAACATCTGGAGCTTCTGGGTGACGTCCCAACCAGGGCTGAGTATCGGCAAGGACACCGCAATGCGATATGTATCGTGATACTTGGGTCACGATGCGATATTATCACGATATTGCGGTATTCAACCCAGTTAAAGTCAAAATTAAAAGTAGAGATGAAAAATCAAGTTGCTGTATATGTTCATCAGATGATCAAATTGAGTCAAAACTGTTTGGTTCAAAACAACCTATTTATTATTTATTACTAGTGTTTTTACACATTTAAGTATTTTCCTAAAAAAAAAAATCAATATTAGCAGCTGAAAAATCGGTGTTGGTGGTCCAACAGGTGCTGGTGGTCTCCAACCATCTGGAGTCCAGATAGCTGAAGACCAACAGGTGTTGGTGGTCCAACACCTGTTGGTGGTCTCCAACCATCTGGAGTCCAGATAGCTGAAGACCAACAGGTGTTGGTGGTCCAACAGGTGCTGGTGGTCTTCAACCATCTGGAGTCCAGATAGTTGAAGACCACCAGGTGTTGGTGGTCCAACAGGTGCTGGTGGTCTTCAACCATCTGGAGTCCAGATAGTTGAAGACCAACAGGTGTTGGTGGTCCAACACCTGTTGGTGGTCTTCAACCATCTGGAGTCCAGATAGTTGAAGACCAACAGGTGTTGGTGGTCCAACAGGTGCTGGTGGTCTCCAACCATCTGGAGTCCAGATAGTTGAAGACCAACAGGTGTTGGTGGTCCAACAGGTGCTGGTGGTCTTCAACCATCTGGAGTCCAGATAGTTGAAGACCACCAACAGGTGTTGGACCACCAACACCTGTTGGTCTTCAACTATCTGGGCCAACAGGTGCTGGTGGTCTTCAACCATCTGGAGTCCAGATAGTTGAAGACCAACAGGTGTTGGTAGTCTTCAACCATCTGGAGTCCATCCACCAACAGGTGCTGGTGGTCTTCAACCATCTGGAGTCCATCCACGAACAGGTGTTAGTGGTCCAACAGGTGCTGGTGGTCTCCAACCATCTGGAGTCCAGATGATTGGAGACCACCAGCACCTGTTGGTCTTCAACTATCTGGACTCCAGATGGTTGAAGACCAACAGGTGTTGGTGGTCCAACAGGTGCTGGTGGTCTCCAACCATCTGGAGTCCAGATAGTTGAAGACCAACAGGTGTTGGTGGTCCAACAGGTGCTGGTGGTCTCCAACCATCTGGAGTCCAGATAGCTGGAGACCAACAGGTGTTGGTGGTCCAACAGGTGCTGGTGGTCTCCAACCATCTGGAGTCCCGTGTCAAGTGTTTTTTCACGTCCCTAGTCCAACCAAACTGTCTCTGAAGCAGAGCGAGTCTTTGGGAGCTACGAGGACTAAACCAGTCCTCTACCCAAGTTCTTCATGTTCTGAACAAACCATCGCTCAAACGTCTATCCGTCCACCTGCTGTCACATGGTTTTCTGACCCTCCCTCACCTTTAACGTCACATGACTTCAGGCCCCCCCGATTACAAAAACAAAAGTGCAACAATGAAGAGAGTCGGTGAGAGATGGTCTTACCCCAACACGATGAGCTCTCCATACTTGACCGGACCTTTGGTGGACGCCGGGGAGGTGGCGATGGTCTCCTGGCCCAGCGAAAACATGTTCTCAGGTAGGACGTACGCGGACCTGAAACACTCCAGCGCCGTCAGGGCGTCTCCATCAGAGCAGGTACGCGACGCGCCACCTGCAGGACAGTCACACAAACGTGTCCTGATAGTTCCACTGGATGGTAGGCTTGGGCGGTATTACGGTAATACCGTTTACTTCCGGTATTTAAAAATAGCGGGGGTATCAGTTTCAATACCGTCATTAAAAAATGCAATGAATGATTTCTGTGGTTTAAAGTTTAGTTTAGTTTCTCTCCTGTATCTCTGTGTGTTCCGCTTTATTTTACCGTTTATTCGTGTTCGCTTGGAGCTGATCTCGGTTTGACTCGTCCTGTTAAGGTACTGACGATGAAAACACTTCCTGAGTTTGCTGCTTCAAAATAAAAGCTTCCAATGAAACTAATAATGTTGGACTTTTATGTTGAAGAATTTATAGGAAGTGAAACGTCCCGCATCAGACACTTTACTATAAAGCGCGTTTCAGCAAACACACCTCGGCAGTTAAAACTACAGTGAAAAGCAAGAAATACACAAATAAATAACAACTGTAGTTGAGCCAAGTTTATATTGAAGCACCGAACTGCTGTTTCGAGGTAAACTCGCCTTTATTTTCCCAGACGCGTCAACGCTGGGGATAGTACAGCACCATAAAGCCCCGCGGCAGCGCGCCTGGGGTACATAATGGCGGGGGGGGGGGGCTGTTTTCACGCGCAGCGTCCGCCAGCGGTGTGTGTTCACCTTAATAGTCGCGGGAATACCGTCTACCCTGGTAAAATGTGAGGGAAGTTTGACGGTATCAAAATTTGGATACCGCCCAAGCCTACTGGATGGAAATCAATTCACTTATGACATTTCATTTACAATTTAAAAACCTCCTTTACACATTCGTGCGAACGCACAGAAAGGCCTCAACACGACGCCATTCACCGTTACAATACACCCACGGCGTCTTTGTGCCGGCAGCGACGGCGCCAAACAAAGCTGGTATTCACTCCGACACACTGAGCGGGTTGTTAGGTGTAAATCAGCGGCGGTTTGCGTCCGTGACGGCGTGACTCACTGGGACCGATGTAGAAATCCCTTTGTATCATTTAAAAATGAGGGAAAAAAACAAGTGAGCATTCACTGAACAACCCGACTGTGATGTCACGAGGTCGAAGAAGACACAACGTCATCAATCTGAGATACAAAAGAGCTCGTTATGATAAATTCTGCTCCAGTCTTGACTTTATAATTAGACTCATTTTCTGCTTTGTTCACCGTTTTCCTCACTGTGTCCCAAGAAATAACTAAATAAATAAATGTGACATGTGAGACGGCGTGGGTCTGTCCTGCACTTTATTAGAGAACATTAAAGCTCCACAAAGCTTCGTTAAGAGTCTAATTAGCATCTAAACAGTGAATCCGCTCTTGTTGGTAAATTGTTATTTACTGTTTTAAATGCTGTAGGTTAGAAGATTACGGTTTAAATAAAGACCCGCTCGTTCCTCAGTGAATAATTAATAGAGACCAGCTGTCCACGTCCTCCACAGACAGGAGACACTGAGGACGACTGGAGCCGTCGTCCACAACGGTTTCCTCCTCCTGGAGACTCGCACCCCGTTCACACCTGGCATCAACACCTGGCATCAACACCTGGCATTAACACCTGGCATCAACACCTGGCATCACCACCTGGCATCAACACCTGGCATTAACACCTGGCATCAACACCTGGCATCAACACCTGGCATTAACACCTGGCATCAACACCTGGCATCAACACCTGGCATCAACACCTGGCATTAACACCTGGCATTAACACCTGGCTTTAACACCTGGCATTAACACCTGGCATCAACACCTGGCATCAACACCTGGCATCAACACCTGGCATCAACACCTGGCATCAACACCTGGCATTAACACCTGGCATTAACACCTGGCTTTAACACCTGGCATTAACACCTGGCATCAACACCTGGCATCAACACCTGGCATTAACACCTGGCATTAACACCTGGCATCAACACCTGGCATCAACACCTGGCATCAACACCTGGCTTCAACACCTGGCATCAACACCTGGCTTTAACATGTGTCCTGAGTAAGCAAAGAACATCTGGCCCACATCTGCAGCTCTTTGGTCCACAACTGACTTTGATGACACCGACTCCAGGTGGTTGAACTCAGCCACATACGGACCAGACCTGGTCCAGTTCTTCATCTCCTCTGGGCCTCATAACACTTCCCGTCTCCCATGTCAACACCTGGGGCCGACACCTGGGGCCGCCGACACCTAAGGCCGACACCTGGCACCGGCACCTGGGGCCGACGACACCTGGGGCCAACGACACCTGGGGCCGCCGACACCTAAGGCCAACACCTGGCACCGGCACCTGGGGCCGACGACACCTGGGGCCGACGACACCTGGGGCCGACGACACCTGGGGCCGACGACACCTGGGGCCGCCGACACGTGGGGCCGCCGACACCTGGCACCGGCACCTGGGGCCGACGACACCTGGGGCCGACGACACCTGGGGCCGACACCTGCCGCCGACACCTGGGGTCGCCGACACCTAAGGCCAACACCTGGCACCGGCACCTGGGGCCGACGACACCTGGGGCCGACGACACCTGGGGCCGACGACACGTGGGCCGCCGACACGTGGGGCCGCCGACACCTAAGGCCAACACCTGGCACCGGCACCTGGGGCCGACGACACCTGGGGCCGACGACACCTGGGGCCGCCGACACCTGGGGTAGACGACACCTGGGGCCGCCGACACCTGGGGCCGCCGACACCTAAGGCCGACACCTGGCACCGGCACCTGGGACCGCCGACACCTGGGGCCGACGACACCTGGGGCCGCCGACACCTGGGGCCGACACCACATTACAAAGACCCAGGTGTGGCCCAGGTCGTGAACTCTGGGTCGCGTCCGGCTGACGCAGAACCGTTGGGCAGCTTTGCATTTCCTTCCACGTATTACCCTACTTCTACTTCTACTTCTACCTCGTTGTTTTGGTTTCAAACCAGGTGAACAGGTAAATTACAGCGATGTCAGCAACATCAGAGCTGGTTCCTCTGCTCCACCTGAGAGAGATAAAATAAAATAAAAAGTTCAGCGCTGCCGGCTACAGCGCTGCAGAAAAGAAGCCGCTCTGCAGCAAACAACAACGAATAAGTATAAACGACGACTATGACGCAGGTGTGAAGGATAGTTGCTACTTCAGATCCCTGGATCATAAAAAAAACCTCTCAAATCAGTTTTGACACCAGATCAAGATGTTTTATTACTCAAACTACCGTATTTTCCGGACTATAAGCCGCTACTTTTGTCCCACGCTTTAAACCATGAGGTTTATACAGAGTTTTGTTTCTCCAGCCCTCAGGGGGCGCACTAGCAGGAAGTCTAACAACCAAAAAACAACCCGAGACGTTAAAGGCTAATCTGTTTTTGTTCAGTAGCCTTGGCTATGCTACTCTACATTCATTTAGCATCAATACCTGTTATTATTAGACAACCTGATTAATCCAGGTGTGTCTGACCATTGTAGCTACTCAGACACACCTGGATTTGCACTGAGTGTAAGTGGATACGGGTCCACTCGGGTCGGTTCCGGATGTCTTTGCTGTGTGGGGGGGTTTCAATACACAGGAGGAGGAAAAATAAAGCAACTTGGTTTTAGTGTTCAGGAGGAAAATGAATAAAACCATCAATGACTTTTCTGATTAGTTTGATCAGAACTTTTACTGCCATGTTACCGGTTCTGTTCAGAAATAATCAGTTCAGAGATGTGAATAAACACTGATGGTACAAAATCTTTCCATGTAAATGTCTTACTAGTCCTGTGCGGCGTATATGTGACAAAATATATATTTAGTTTAAATTTTAGTGTGTGAGGCTTATATTAAGGTGCGCTTTATAGTCCGGAAAATACGGTAAATGATGCATTTATTTCTTTAAACAACATTGGTAGGGTTACAACATCCGACAAACTTTTGCCTTCAACTGAACGTTAGCGGGCGCTCCACTCTCTCAGCGGGCGCTCCCCTCTCTCAGCGGGCGCTCCTCTCTCTCGGCGGGTGCTCCCCTCTCTCAGCGGGCGCTCCCCTCTCTCAGCGGGCGCTCCCCTCTCTCAGTGGGCGCAGCCACTCGTGAACGGGCTGAACTGTGTGAGGTAACTCTCTCTCACTAGTTGTGCTTCCAGCCCACCAGGATGAATATTTCTGGACCAGAACAGCCTCTGCAGAGGCTTTCCACATATTTCAGGGGGCGTTGCAGTGGGTGGAGGTCACCTGGAGTCCACCTGCACCAGAGCAGGAAGAAAAATAAAATAAAAGATAAAGAGGAAGGATGAAAAGAGCAGAGGAATGGATTTAAATCCAGTGGTTCCTGGGTTTTATGCCTCGGAAGTGACTACACTTCTCCTCCGTTCCTCCGGCCTTCCGCCTTTACGGTCCCGGAGCGTCTCCTTTGTTCCTTTCACCTTTACGGTCCCGGAGCGTTTCCTCCGTTCCTCCGGCCTTTCGCCTTTACGGTCCCGGAGCGTCTCCTCCGTTCCTCCGGCCTTTCACCTTTACGGTCCCGGAGCGTCTCCTCCGTTCCTCCGGCCTTTCACCTTTACGGTCCCGGAGCGTCTCCTCCGTCCCTCCGGCCTTTCACCTTTACGGTCCCGGAGCGTCTCCTCCGTCCCTCCGGCCTTTCGCCTTTACGGTCCCGGAGCGTCTCCTCCGTTCCTCCGGCCTTTCGCCTTTACGGTCCGGGAGCTTCTCCTTCGTTCCTCCGGCCTTTCGCCTTTACGGTCCCGGAGCGTCTCCTCCGTCCCTCCGGCCTTTCGCCTTTACGGTCCCGGAGCGTCTCCTCCGTTCCTCCGGCCTTTCGCCTTTACGGTCCCGGAGCGTCTCCTCCGTCCCTCCGGCCTTTCGCCTTTACGGTCCCGGAGCGTCTCCTCCGTCCCTCCGGCCTTTCGCCTTTACGGTCCCGGAGCGTCTCCTTTATTCCTCCGGCCTTTCGCCTTTACGGTCCGGGAGCTTCTCCTTCGTTCCTCCGGCCTTTCGCCTTTACGGTCCCGGAGCGTCTCCTCCGTTCCTCCGGCCTTTCGCCTTTACGGTCCTGGAGCGTCTCCTCCGTTCCTCCGGCCTTTCGCCTTTACGGTCCTGGAGCGTCTCCTCCGTTCCTCCGGCCTTTCACCTTTATGGTCCCGGAGCGTCTCCTCCGTTCCTCCGGCCTTTCGCCTTTACGGTCCCGGAGCGTCTCCTCCGTTCCTCCGGCCTTTCGCCTTTACGGTCCCGGAGCGTCTCCTCCGTTCCTCCGGCCTTTCGCCTTTACGGTCCCGGAGCGTCTCCTCCGTCCTCCGGCCTTTCGCCTTTACGGTCCGGAGCGTCTCCTCCGTTCCTCCGGCCTTTCGCCTTTACGGTCCCGGAGCGTCTCCTTCATTCCTCCGGCCTTTCGCCTTTACGGTCCCGGAGCGTCTCCTTCGTTCCTCCGGCCTTTCGCCTTTACGGTCCCGGAGCGTCTCCTTCGTTCCTCCGGCCTTTCGCCTTTACGGTCCCGGAGCGTCTCCTTCGTTCCTCCGGCCTTTCACCTTTACGGTCCAGGAGCGTCTCCTCCGTTCCTCCGGCCTTTCGCCTTTACGGTCCTGGAGCGTCTCCTTCGTTCCTCCGGCCTTTCGCCTTTACGGTCCCGGAGCGTCTCCTCCGTCCCTCCGTCCTTTCGCCTTTACGGTCCCGGAGCGTCTCCTCCGTTCCTCCGGCCTTTCGCCTTTACGGTCCCGGAGCGTCTCCTCCGTTCCTCCGGCCTTTCGCCTTTACGGTCCCGGAGCGTCTCCTCCGTTCCTCCGGCCTTTCGCCTTTACGGTCCCGTAGCGTCTCCTCCGTTCCTCCGGCCTTTCGCCTTTACGGTCCCGGAGCGTCTCCTCCGTTCCTCCGGCCTTTCGCCTTTACGGTCCCGGAGCGTCTCCTCCGTTCCTCCGGCCTTTCGCCTTTACGGTCCCGGAGCGTCTCCTCCGTTCCTCCGGCCTTTCGCCTTTACGGTCCCGTAGCGTCTCCTCCGTTCCTCCGGCCTTTCGCCTTTACGGTCCCGGAGCGTCTCCTCCGTTCCTCCGGCCTTTCGCCTTTACGGTCCCGGAGCGTCTCTTCCGTTCCTCCGGCCTTTCGCCTTTACGGTCCCGGAGCGTCTCCTTCGTTCCTTTCGCCTTTACGGTTCCGGAGCGTCTCCTTCGTTCCTCCGGCCTTTCGCCTTTACGGTCCCGGAGCGTCTCCTCCGTTCCTCCGGCCTTTCGCCTTTACGGTCCCGGAGCGTCTCCTCCTTCCCTCCGGCCTTTCGCCTTTACGGTCCCGGAGCGTCTCCTCCGTTCCTCCGGCCTTTCGCCTTTACGGTCCCGGAGCGTCTCCTCCGTTCCTCCGGCCTTTCGCCTTTACGGTCCCGGAGCGTCTCCTCCGTTCCTCCGGCCTTTCGCCTTTACGGTCCCGGAGCGTCTCCTCCGTTCCTCCGGCCTTTCGCCTTTACGGTCCCCGAGCGTCTCCTCCGTTCCTCCGGCCTTTCGCCTTTACGGTCCCGGAGCGTCTCCTCCGTTCCTCCGGCCTTTCGCCTTTACGGTCCCGGAGCGTCTCCTCTGTCCTTTCACCTTTACGGTCCCGGAGCGTCTCCTCCGTTCCTCCAGCCTTTCGCCTTTACGGTCCCGGAGCGTCTCCTTCGTTCCTCCGGTCCTTCACCTTTACGGTCCCGGAGCGTCTCCTCCGTTCCTCCGGCCTTTCGCCTTTACGGTCCCGGAGCGTCTCCTTCGTCCTCCGTTCCTCCGGCCTTTCGCCTTTACGGTCCCGGAGCGTCTCCTCCGTTCCTCCGGCCTTTCGCCTTTACGGTCCCGGAGCGTCTCCTCCGTTCCTCCGGCCTTTCGCCTTTACGGTCCCGGAGCGTCTCCTCCGTCCCTCCGGCCTTTCGCCTTTACGGTCCCGGAGCGTCTCCTCCGTCCCTCCGGCCTTTCGCCTTTACGGTCCCGGAGCGTCTCCTCCGTCCCTCCGGCCTTTCACCTTTACGGTCCCGGAGCGTCTCCTCCGTCCCTCCGGCCCTTCACCTTTACGGTCCCGGAGCGTCTCCTTCGTTCCTCCGGTCCTTCACCTTTACGGTCCCGGAGCGTCTCCTCCGTTCCTCCGGCCTTTCACCTTTACGGTCCCGGAGCGTCTCCTCCGTTCCTCCGGCCTTTCGCCTTTACGGTCCCGGAGCGTCTCCTCAGTTCCTCCGTCCTTTCGCCTTTACGGTCCCGGAGCGTCTCCTCCGTTCGCCTTTACGGTCCCGGAGCGTCTCCTCCGTTCGCCTTTACGGTCCCGGAGCGTCTCCTCCGTTCGCCTTTACGGTCCCGGAGCGTCTCCTCCGTTCCTCCGGCCTTTCGCCTTTACGGTCCCGGAGCGTCTCCTCCGTTCCTCCGGCCTTTCGCCTTTACGGTCCCGGAGCGTCTCCTTCGTTCCTCCGGCCTTTCACCTTTACGGTCCCGGAGCGTCTCCTCCGTTCCTCCGGCCTTTCGCCTTTACGGTCCCGGAGCGTCTCCTCCGTTCCTCCGGCCTTTCGCCTTTACGGTCCCAGAGCGTCTCCTCAGTTCCTCCGTCCTTTCGCCTTTACGGTCCCGGAGCGTCTCCTCAGTTCCTCCGTTCCTTACGTCCGTCCTTTCGCCTTTACGGTCCCGAGCGTCTCTCCTCCTCGCCTTTACGGTCCCGGAGCGTCTCCTCAGTTCCTCCGTCCTTTCGCCTTTACGGTCCCGGAGCGTCTCCTCGTCCTCGCCTTTCGCCTTACGGTCCCGGAGCGTCTCCTCCGTTCCTCGCCTTTACGGTCCCGGAGCGTCTCCTCAGTTCCTTTTCGCCTTTACGGTCCCGGAGCGTCTCCTCCGTCCTTTCGCCTTTACGGTCCCGGAGCGTCTCCCTCCTTTCCTCCGGCCTTTCGCCTTTTACGGTCCCGGAGCGTCTCCTCCGTTCCTCCGGCCTTTCGCCTTTACGGTCCCGGCGCGTCCTCCGGTTCCTCCGGCCTTTCGCCTTTACGGTCCCGGAGCGTCTCCTTCGTTCCTCCGGCCTTTTGCCTTTACGGTCCCGGAGCGTCTCCTTCGTTCCTCCGGCCTTTTCGCCTTTACGGTCCCGGAGCGTCTCCTTCGTTCCTCCGGCCTTTCGCCTTTACGGTCCCGGAGCGTCTCCTCCGTTTCCTCGGCCTTTAGCCTTTACGGTCCCGGAGCGTCTCCTCCGTTCCTCCGGCCTTTCACCTTTACGTCCCGGAGCGTCTCTCCGTTCCTCCGGCCTTTCGCCTTTACGGTCCCGGAGCGTTCTCCTTCCGTTCCTTTCACCTTTACGGTCCCGGAGCGTCCTCCCTTCGTTCCTCCGGCCTTTCGCCTTTACGGTCCCGGAGCGTCTCCTCCGTTCCCTCCGGCCTTTCGCCTTACGGTCCCGGAGCGTCTCCTCCGTTCCTCCGGCCTTTCACCTTTACGGTCCCGGAGCGTCTCCTCCGTTCCTCCGGCCTTTCGCCTTTACGGTCCCTGAGCGTCTCCTTCGTTCCTCCGGCCTTTCGCCTTTACGGTCCCGGAGCGTCTCCTCCGTTCCTCCGTCCTTTCACCTTTACGGTCCCGGAGCGTCTCCTCCGTTCCTCCGGCCTTTCGCCTTTACGGTCCCGGAGCGTCTCCTCCGTTCCTCCGGCCTTTCACCTTTACGGTCCCGGAGCGTCTCCTCCGTTCCTCCGGCCTTTCGCCTTTACGGTCCCGGAGCGTCTCCTTCGTCCCTCCGGCCTTTCGCCTTTACGGTCCCGGAGCGTCTCCTCCGTTCCTCCGGCCTTTCACCTTTACGGTCCCGGAGCGTCTCCTCCGTTCCTCCGGCCTTTCACCTTTACGGTCCCGGAGCGTCTCCTCCGTTCCTCCGGCCTTTCGCCTTTACGGTCCCGGAGCGTCTCCTTCGTCCCTCCGGCCTTTCGCCTTTACGGTCCCGGAGCGTCCTCCGTTCCTCCGGCCTTTCACCTTTACGGTCCCGGAGCGTCTCCTCCGTTCCTCCGGCCTTTCACCTTTACGGTCCCGGAGCGTCTCCTCCGTTCCTCCGGCCTTTCACCTTTACGGTCCCGGAGCGTCTCCTTCGTTCCTCCGGCCTTTCACCTTTACGGTCCCGGAGCGTCTCCTCCGTTCCTCCGGCCTTTCACCTTTACGGTCCCGGAGCGTCTCCTTCGTCCCTCCGGCCTTTCGCCTTTACGGTCCCGGAGCGTCTCCTCCGTTCCTCCGGCCTTTCACCTTTACGGTCCCGGAGCGTCTCCTTTATTCCTCCGGCCTTTCGCCTTTACGGTCCCGGAGCGTCTCCTTCCTTCCTCCGGCCTTTCGCCTTTACGGTCCCGGAGCGTCTCCTTCGTTCCTCCGGCCTTTCGCCTTTACGGTCCCGGAGCGTCTCCTCCGTTCCTCCGGCCTTTCGCCTTTACGGTCCCGGAGCGTCTCCTCCGTTCCTCCGGCCTTTCACCTTTACGGTCCCGGAGCGTCTCCTTCGTTCCTCCGGCCTTTCGCCTTTACGGTCCCGGAGCGTCTCCTCCGTTCCTCCGGCCTTTCACCTTTACGGTCCCGGAGCGTCTCCTTCGTTCCTCCGGCCTTTCACCTTTACGGTCCCGGAGCGTCTCCTCCGTCCCTCCGTCCTTTCACCTTTACGGTCCCGGAGCGTCTCCTCCGTTCCTCCGGCCTTTCACCTTTACGGTCCTGGAGCGTCTCCTCCGTCCCTCCGGCCTTTCGCCTTTACGGTCCCGGAGCGTCTCCTCCGTCCCTCCGGCCTTTCGCCTTTACGGTCCCGGAGCGTCTCCTCCGGCCTTTCACCTTTACGGTCCCGGAGCGTCTCCTCCGTTCCTCCGGCCTTTCGCCTTTACGGTCCCGGAGCGTCTCCTCCGTTCCTCCGGCCTTTCACCTTTACGGTCCCGGAGCGTCTCCTTCGTTCCTCCGGCCTTTCGCCTTTACGGTCCCGAGCGTCCCTCCGTTCCTCCGGCCTTTCACCTTTACGGTCCCGGAGCGTCTCCTTCGTTCCTCCGGCCTTTCACCTTTACGGTCCCGGAGCGTCTCCTCCGTCCCTCCGTCCTTTCACCTTTACGGTCCCGGAGCGTCTCCTCCGTTCCTCCGGCCTTTCACCTTTACGGTCCTGGAGCGTCTCCTCCGTCCCTCCGGCCTTTCGCCTTTACGGTCCCGGAGCGTCTCCTCCGTTCCTCCGGCCTTTCACCTTTACGGTCCCGGAGCGTCTCCTTCGTTCCTCCGGCCTTTCGCCTTTACGGTCCCGGAGCGTCTCCTCCGTTCCTCCGGCCTTTCACCTTTACGGTCCCGGAGCGCTCCTTCGTTCCTCCGGCCTTTCACCTTAACGGTCCCGGAGCGTCTCCTCCGTCCCTCCGGCCTTCACCTTTACGGTCCCGGAGCGTCTCCTCCGTTCCTCCGGCCTTTCACCTTTACGGTCCCGGAGCGTCTCCTCTGTCCCTCCGGCCTTTCGCCTTTACGGTCCCGGAGCGTCTCCTCCGGCCTTTCACCTTTACGGTCCTGGAGCGTCTCCTCCGTCCCTCCGGCCTTTCGCCTTTACGGTCCTGGAGCTTCTCCGGTTGGAGGTAAAGATGTTTAGTTGGTTGTGATCATCGAGCTGAGGTCACATCACCCAGGTTGACACAAAAGCACCTGAGATGTGACAAAAATGGTCATGAGCGTCTATCTGATGTCCAGTTTCAGTCGAGCCCGGAGCCTTCACTCATATCAGATTGGTTCTGGCTGATATGCAAACACAGGTACGTGTACTGGAACAGGTGAACCTGGAGGTTCACAGTTAGAAGCATCAGCCGACGCAGGTGGAAGCTGGTGAAGGTTTTACCGTCACATTTAACGTCAGCGGAAACAGAACAGACGAGCTGAGAACCCGTTCAGCACCGGTCCGTTAAAGAGAAGGTGATGAACTGCTGCTGTTCAGACTTTAACTCAGTTCCTCCAACCTGAAATGTGCCTCTTCATCTCTGACGGACTCTCCAGACTAGCGGTGCACGATAACTATCGGGTTTATAACAGGAAATGATGATGTCACCTGATAACTCCGACATCACGACGAATTGCCCCGATAACATTTATATTTCTGTCAACACAGCAGTGTCTCGCTCCCTCTGAGCCTTGAATGACCAGCAGTGAATGTTATGTTCAAGTGACGTCGGCATAATCAGAAAAACGATTACTCAATCAGGAAAATCAAGAATACCCCCTCATGCCAGAAAACAACTCGTTAACTCGGTCATAATTTTAGTAGTTGCTGACTTTAATTGATATTCACAGTATTTTCCCACGTTACACATAAAAAAGAAAAAAAAATAGAAAAGGCTGAAAGAAGGACTAGCAAACGAGGGAACGTGGGAATTTACGTTCCACCTTGAATGCAGCCTGCAGCACAGCGCTGATCACACCAAACATGGCGGCGTGGAACTTGGTTAAAGTTTCAGAAGAAGATAGTTTGGTGGTTATTTGTGACGAATCCTCCGAGTGAATTCTACGAGGAGGGAAGCACAAGCTTTAATACGTAAAACCTGATCAGCCACCTACAACATAACAATCACTTCCATGGAGTTTTGAAATCACGCTAACGTGAGCTAACGGAAGCTAATGCTAACGTGTGCTAGCCAGCAGCAGTCTCTCCTCTCCCTCATTCCTCTCATCTAAAGCTTCCATGAGATTAAAAATAAAAACTACTGAACCTCATTAACTTTAATTAAAGGTATTAATTTAAATGGAACCACAAGCCAAAATCCTTTAAATGTTAATCTTTTTCAGTTAGTAATTCTGATGCATGTATTTCCATCAGTTCAAGGAGCCTTTATTTTTTATATCAGTCAGTAATGAACCTTATTTAAGTTAATGTGAGATATCAAATAGGTTTGTTTGATAGATTTATGAAAATGTTTGAGAGGCTTGACAATAGTTTTATATTGGAAAAAATAAATATCTGTTCATTTAAAAAGTCAAAACTGTTTTTGGTTTTGTTCATAGTATTGATGTAATGATCTTAGGTATATGTGTGTGTTATCGGTTATCGGTATCAGTTTTAAAAACACTAAAAAGCTCCTCTATCTCTCTAAAAATATAAATCAGTTCAGCTGAATCAGTGTCCTTGATGAAAACATTACAGAAGCTGAGAGAGATTCAGAGTTAGAGGGAACATAAAGACAGATTTACCCGCCGGTCACCAGGCGAACAGAGATCCATTCAGCGCCGGTAACTGGACACCAGATCAGCTCCTGAAGTCGCTTCAGTCCTCAACAACAAACCCTTTTTTGTGCATCTGTTTCCGGTGTGACGGCGCCGATCTGATTAAAAGGTGAGTCACACCTCACTGTGTTTCTGCTCTGAGCCCGTTTCATCCCACACCCGTGATCAGATCCACCTTTTTTCTTTTTTATGACCAAGTTTGAGGCGTGATTTTGGGGTGCGAGGTCCTTCCTGGTTCTGATCCATTTCTACCGCAGGAAGCAGGAGCGTAAAGCTCTGAGAGATCGCTACAGACAGACTAATAACTAGGGCTGGGCAAGTTAAAGCGTTATTATCGCGTTAACGCATTAATTTATTAACGCCGACATTTATTTTATCGCGTGTTAACGCATGTTGCTCACGTGCTTTTGTTTTGAACCGGAAACCAGAAAATAATTGTGGTCATTCGTCCATGTTCCATCAGATCTGCTCCATGTGTTCACTGTCCTGCTGTTCTCTAGCTGGTTACTGCAGTGCGGCTCCATCTAGTGGCTCAGATGTGTAATGACAACAGAAAGTCCAGTCCTCCATTATAAAACTAATTCAGTTCTGGGTCACGTAAACCAGACAATAAAATATTAAAAACAAATTCAGTCCCGTGGCCTGTTTGCTAAAATTGAAAAATAAAAAATTTTTTTTAAAAAATTTGAATTTTTTTTTTTTTTTTGTTTTTTTGTGTTAGATTAAAAAACTGAAAAAATAAAAAGTCACTTTTTAATTTTTTGATTGACAATCAAAAATGGGAAGAAAAAAAACAAAATTATACACAGATAATTACAGATTGGTAAAGTTACTGAACTTTAACATGGACATTTTCATTTTAAAGTTCTCCCAGACGAGGGATTCAACAGAACAAGGTTATTTGTAACAACTGACAAGTTGAACTCTGTTAAAGTTTCTGCTGTTACCTCAGAAATTACCTGTTTTAATGTTCTGATTGTCACTCAGGATTTTGTTGGTAGACTTTTTTTAATTTTTTTTTTTTATAAAAACACGATAACATTAATGCACTGGCAGTGGCAATAAGCTTTATTTTATTTTACATTTTTAAAGATGAGATTTACACTAAATATGTGTTACTGACAAGTGCTGATGTTAAAAGTGTTTGAACAACAAATGTTATGACACTTTAGTTCATATGGCAGCAGAACATTTAAATAAAAGTGACCTTTACACTACTGTTGAATTCATTATTTGATTTTCCGTATACAATGTGATTAATCGTAATTAATCAGGGAAATAATGTGATTAATCGTGATAAAACATTTTAATTGTTGCCCAGCCCTAATAATTACTCCGTCATCAGCTACGGTTTCTTTGCTGCTTATGTTTTAGTCGAGGGGCACATTAACGCCTCAAACCAGGAACTTTCTCTTGGATTTTAGGAGCGTTGGTCTTTTTGATTTTTTGAGACGTGCAGTAAAAGATCAAAGAGGAACAATGCAGCCCAGTGAGGGCGCCAATACAGGTGAGATGATTCAGGTGATTCATCATCTGCAGGATGATCATGCCTGCAGGTACATGATGCAATAAATTAAAATAATAATAATAATAAATCTCCCTCTAGACATCACTAAATCATGACAGATGAGTCAGACTGGATGGTTTGAATCCAGCTGTGAAACTTATGAGTCTTTTCAGATCAATTAGAATCATGTAATTAGCTGATGACATCACCTGTAATTTAACCTCCTCACAGGAAACTGACTCAACAGCTTTTTCATGACCAACATTAATCTTCTGAAAACAGAAGAGATATACCTGTTCAAAAATAACAAGTGACACACAAATTAACTATAAAAAGCTGCTGATGTGTCTCACTATTAATCTTGTAGGTGCTCGCCAATCACAGTTATTGAAAAAAAAAGAAGGCCAATAACGAGCCCAACCTATTAATCGGTCTAACTAGGGGTCCAAGATAACTATCGGGTCGATAACTATCGACCCGATAGTTATCGACCCGATAACAGGAAATGATGACATCATCCCGATAAGTCCGATATCACGACGAATAGCCCCGATAACATTTATATTTCTGTCAACACAGCAGTGCCTCGCTCCCTCTGAGCCTTGAATGACCAGCAGTGAATGTTATGTTCAAGTGACGTCGGCATAATCAGAAAAACGATTACTCAATCAGGAAAATCAAGAATACCCCCTCATGCTAGAAAACAACTCGTTAACTCGGTCATTATTTTAGTAGCTGCTGACTTTAATTGATATTTGCAGTATTTCCCCACATGTTACACATAAAAAATAGAAAAAATAGAAAAAAATAGAAAAGGCTGAAAGAACGACTAGCAAACGAGGGAACGGAGGAATTTACGTTAAACCTTGAATGCAGCCTGCAGCACAGCGCTGATCACAACAAACATGGCGGCGTGGAACTACGTTAAAGTTTCAGAAGAAGATAGTTTGGTGGTTATTTGTGACGAATCCTCCGAGTGAATTCTACGAGGAGGGAAGCACAAGCTTTAATACGTAAAACCTGATCAGCCACCTACAACATAACAATCACTTCCATGGAGTTTAGAAATCACGCTAATGTGAGCTAACGGAAGCTAATGCTAACATGCGCTAGCCAGCAGCAGTCTCTCCTCTCCCTCATTCCTCTCATCTAAAGCTTCTGTTAGATTAAAAAATAAAAACTACTGAACCTCATTTACTTTAATTAAAGGTATTAATTTAAATGGAGCCACAAGCCAAAATCCTTTAAATGTTAATCTTTTTCAGTTAATAATTCTGATGCATGTATTTCCATCAGTTCAAGGAGCCTTTATTTTTATATCAGTCAGTAATGAACCTTATTTAAGTTAATGTGAGATATCAAATAGGTTTGTTTGATAGATTTATGAAAATGTTTGAGAGGCTTGACAATAGTTTTATATTGGAAAAAATAAATATCTGTTCATTTAAAAGATCAAAACTATGTTTGATTTTGTTCATAGTATTGATGTAATGATCTCAGGTATGTGTGTGTGTTATCGGTTATCGGTTCTTTAGCTCTACCTCAACAAGAAATGCAAAGAAAACCAAAAACTCAAGGGACAACTAAGAGACAGAAGGAGACGTTCTGAGGAATTCCTTTCAACTGTGTCTCGTGTTCTCGTTTTCGTTGTGACGAGTCCAGACCCGTCCAGACCCGTCCCGACCCGTCCCGACCCGGATCGCTCCCAGCAGGTCTCAGTGGACCCGACCAGGCCGGTCTCCTTCCAGAACACATGAACAGACAGAAACCACTTCAAACGAGTGTCTGCAAATATTCTGGGAACTTGAAGAAGTTCCTGTCTGAGCAACTTCAAAAATCAGTTGGACTGATTAGCATCTTTGCTAGCTCCTGTGATGCTGGCTACCTGTCGGGGGGGTACCTGAAGATAGTGGGGGAGGGGCCCCAGTCCCCATGACACCATGAACAAGATGTAGCAGGTATAGAAAAGGGGATGGAAGGAGTTTCCAATACCGTCCTGCTGACGAACACCAGGACAAAGACAATCATCTCTAAAATACCGTCCACCAAAACTAGAGTGGAACATTTCTAGTTGACGTTGGCTGAAGCAAGACTAAACCGATGAAAACCACATTGACTTCACTTTTCTTCTCTGCAAACTAACGGCCTGGCTGGACTCATCCTGGTTATCCTGGTTATCCTGGTTATCCTGGTTATCCTGGTTATCCTGGTTATCTGGATCTAACTTTGATTTCCAAACAGCAGTATCAACAGATGCAAAAGAAACATTGAACCAATCAGGGGATGGAAGCAGGTGACAGGTGACAGGTGACTGGTGACAGGTGACAGGTGACAGGTGACAGGTGACAGGTGACAGGTGACTGGGGACTGGTGACAGGTGACAGGTGACAGGTGACAGGTGACAGGTGACAGGTGACAGGTGACAGGTGACTGGTGACTGGTGACTGGTGACTGGTGACTGGTGACAGGTGACAGGTGACAGGTGACAGGTGACAGGTGACAGGTGACAGGTGACAGGTGACAGGTGACAGGTGACAGGTGACAGGTGACAGGTGACAGGTGACTGGTGACTGGTGACAGGTGACAGGTGACAGGTGACAGGTGACAGGTGACAGGTGACTGGTGACTGGTGACTGGTGACTGGTGACTGGTGACAGGTGACAGGTGACAGGTGACAGGTGACAGGTGACAGGTGACTGGGGACTGGTGACAGGTGACAGGTGACAGGTGACAGGTGACAGGTGACAGGTGACTGGGGACTGGTGACAGGTGACAGGTGACAGGTGTCAGGTGACAGGTGACAGGTGACAGAGGACTGTGAATGACAGTTTTACTGTTGCTGTTAGCGATTCTGCAGCCGACCTGCTTGTTTTGATTAGCGGCTCTTAGACACCAGTGGTTTGGTACGTTCAGTACCGGTGGAAACGGGTCAGGGTTACGGTTAGGGGTTACGGTTAGGGGTTAGGCGTTAGGGGTTCGGGTTACGGTTAGGCGTTAGGGGTTCGGGTTACGGTTAGGCGTTAGGGGTTCGGGTTACGGTTACCCTCTGTGACCGAGAAACTACCACGAACGTCCAGGAAGAATGACTGCACCCACAAACCCCTAAGAAACATGAAATAAGTAAACCCATAAACAGCCTGCCACAGAACATCAGGGCCGCAGAGACTGTTGATATTTTTAAAAGGAGGCTCAAGACTCACTTATTTAATCTAGCTTTTGTATGATTTTATCTCCTTCATTTATCTATTATTTAATATTTTATTTATATTTATTTTTACCTAGTCTCTTAGTAATATATTTTAACATGGTCTGTTTTCTAGATTTATTATTGGTTTTAACTCCAGTGTTTCCTCATGGGGGCCCTCCATGCTGGGAGGTGCACATGATCTGCCGTGGGGCCGTCGTCTCGGGGATCGCTCAGGCCCGGGGATGGGGGGGGACCTGCACCATGTGGGGGCTTCCCCCTATCGGTACGGGTCGGGGGTGGTCTCTGGCGGCGTCATCTGTAGCCACGGGCGGTGCTACTCCCGGTATGGACGGCTCCCAAAAAGATGTGTTTCCTCAGTAGGTCCCTCAGTGTTCAGCCATGCTTTAGACACAGTTTGTTCTGGTCATGTCGCTCTTTTTTGGGGTTGGGTGAGGGGTGGTGGGTGGGTGCTTAGCTCAGTGGGTGGGTCGGTGGGTGGATGTATGTTTGAATGTGTGTCCGTGTATATACTGTGTGTGGGCACTTGTATATGGGTTTGGGGGTCTCTGTGTTTTTAATCTTCTTGTTGTTCAGCACTTTGCGTTGCAACATAATTTGTATGAAAAGTGCTATATAAATAAAGTTTGATTTGATTTGATTTGATAAAACCTCGTGCTATAAAACTATACACAGTGGTACCTCTACTTACTAACGTCTCTACGTACGAAGTTTTCAGGTTACGAAACGTCTCAACGGGAAAATATTTCCTCTAGTTACGAAAGAAATTTCAGGATAGTAAAGTCATAAATCCAGTAGCGCTGCTACTCGCAGCTCCCAGAATTTACTGAACGTAAACATAGCTATCGGCTCTGGATCTGTTTGAAAGCGGTGCGTCAGAGCTGCTCTGCCATTGGCTATCGCTTAGCATCTTCCTGGCATCCCATTAGCTATCGCTTAGCATCTTCCTGGCATCCCATTGGCTATCGCTTAGCATCTTCCTGGCATCCCATTGGCTATCGCTTAGCATCTTCCTGGCATCCCATTGGCTATCGCTTAGCATCTTCCTGGCATCCCATTAGCTATCGCTTAGCATCTTCCTGGCATCCCATTAGCTATCGCTTAGCATCTTCCTGGCATCCCATTGGCTATCGCTTAGCATCTTCCTGGCATCCCATTGGCTATCGCTTAGCATCTTCCTGGCATCCCATTGGCTAATCGCTTAGCATCTTTCCTGCCATCGCCATTGGCTATCTTAGCATCTTCCTGGCATCCCATGGCTATGCTTAGCATCTTCCTGGCATCCCATTGGCTATCGCTAGCATCTTCCTGGCATCCCATTAGCTATCGCTTAGCATCTTCTGGCATCCTAGCATCCCATCCCATTGGCTATCGCTTAGCATCTTCCTGGCATCCCATTGGCTAGGAGGGACCCTTGTCTGTATGAGCGTAACCCAGCAACCAGGTAAACAAACAATTTTTACCTCCAAGGAGGTTATGTTTGTACCAGCGTTTATCTGTCTGTGTTCTAGATAACTCTAAAAGTTCTGGATGGATTCTGATTAAATTTTCAGGAGTTGTCAGAAATGTGAAAAGGAAGAACTGATTTCATTTTGGTTCTGATCCAGAAGAAATCCTGGATTCTGGTTCACTTTCAAATGTTCAATAATTGTTGCGTTTAGTGGAGGTCTGCGCTCTCTGAGTGCTTTTCTAGTTCTAACATGTAGACTGGGCTGTAACTTCAGAATCATGTGACCCTGTAGGCATTTTTGAGGAAAAGTGGGCAACCAGCATTTTTTGAATGTTCAAGGTGTCCCAAATAAGAATCCACCGGTTGCCCTTCAAATAAGGCCCCTGGTTTTCCATATTTCCTCCTCCAACTTAACCCCCCACCCCCCCATGGTAAATTGGATGTTAGACGCTGTTGCCTATCCTGGTTTAGGCGCATAGGGCACTTCCCAATGTTCAATAATATATGTTTGGTATCATTTTAAAGGGGACATTTGTAGCTTTTATTTGAATCCAATTATGAACATTTCTGACATAGATGGAGATCACTAGAGCTCCTCAAACCATGAAGAACTTTTTTTTTGCACAATTTCCGCCTAAATTATTTTCTTTGTTTTAACCCTGTGGTGCCTAGGAACACCAGGGATTTCAAAAAAACATATACTGCAATACTCACTTGCCTATGGAGTTTCAGAAAATGTATAATATGATCATATTATTACTATCTGGGGAATTACTGTGAGCCTGGAACATGACTAGGGAGTTACTGCAGACAAGAGGACAACACGCATGCTAACAGCTTTCAATATTTTGTTGGTGTCCGTCTTCTCAAGTAAAGGTACCTAACACTTATTTTGATTTGATGAATGTGTTTATGTTAGTCAGTGAAGTTATTTGAAATCAATGAATTCCATAGATTAAAGCTAGCTAGCTAGCTAGCTACCTAGCTAGATTATCCATAGATCTTGTCTTAGCTATTTTACTAGCTAGCTAACATTAGCTAATTCATTGATTTACCAGGCTATATCTTACCTATTGCCAGTAGGCCTACCTAACCCAAGTTCATTCAACTTTGTTCTCTATGTAGCTAATATTTATCTTCAATAAATGACTTTTGTGGTTATTGTTTAAAAGATAAGTCAACGAGTTAATGCTGAAAAGTCCATATCTTTTTAGCTAATTAGCCCAGCCAGCAGGCTTAGTCCAGTCATTTTAAGCCCAAATTATCAACTGATTTTGTATCCTCAACATGTCCTGAGTGAGAGGGGGGGAAAGGGTTAGGGTTAGGGTTAGGGTTGGGGTTGGGGCCCAAAATACCCCGCCCCCCGGCGGCACCGCCCCGCCCCCAATCAGGAAATGTTGCGGATACAAAATCAGTTGAGTTTGCTTCTTATAACAGTACCCAATCAATACATATTGCTCGTTCCCAGAAAATTGGTGCATGTGCCATTTTCAGATTTCATGGCAGAGGAGGAAGAGTCCAGTAAAATCCCCATATATCACTCTCCTGACCAGGGATTCCAGGAGATGGTACATGTTGCACTGAGGTTAAGAGAAGACATCATGGCTCACCCTAAATACACTGGATGTCTTGTCAATGAGGAGGAAATGATAGCATGTGTCCCTGAAAGTGTTTTCATGTTCATCCGCTTGATGTTTGGTGGCCATGGACTGTTGGAAGGAAGCCCCAAATGATGAAGAAGATGTTACAGTTGAAAAGGGAGGAAGCTGATACACAGACAAGAGTTCTAAGTGTGGCCCAAGATCTTGTCTACAATGTGACTGGAGGAAAACATTGGACACCAAAGCATGTGGGACTAGCCAGTACATTGCACCAAGCAACGCGATCAAAGGAGTTGGTGAAACTGTTTCACAAAGCAGGACACACAATCAGTTATCACAGCTTGTTGCAAATTGACACTGCCATGGCAGAGAGAATGCTACATGCCATGGATCCAGAAACTGGAGCTGTGACTCCACCTAACTTTGTGCATGGTAGATTTACACATTTTACTTGTGACAATATTGATATAAATGATTCAACACTTGATGGCAAAAACAGTTTCCATGCTACACAAATGGCAGGGTGGCAACGTGGTCCACAAGGAGACATGATGATGAAAGATTTAAGGCCTGAGCTTAGTGACTCAACCATCGTGGATGTCGAAGTGTTCTTCTGCAAATTATATTGCGCAATGAACACAAACAACATCAATGATGTCCGTTTGGGTATGTTTGTCAAGGGTATAACCATAGAGAGACTGCCACCCACCAGAGATGCTCTGAGATTTCACATCCAGCGTGTTCACTTCCAGACTTTGGTCTGGCGGCAGGCACACTTGCAGTACCCAGTGCTGCCACCCCCTGAAAATATGGGATGGAAGATGGAGGACAATGTGCTTGTTCCTGAACTCATGTCACTGCCTGCAGTTTCCAGATGCCTGTGAGGAGCTACTGACCTGTGGCTGCACAAGTGGATGCAGGACAGCCCGATGCGGCTGTAAGCCAAACCCATGCACTGCATCTTGTCAGTGCCAAAAGTCAAGTGACCTTTGCATGAATAGATGATGCACTGAAGAAAAATTTAAAAAAGTGATCACAAAGAAATTGTTGTTTTGATTACTATCCATCCATCCATCCATTTTCTATACCCGTTTCATCCTTGAAGGGTCACAGGGATCTGCTGGAGCCTATCCCAGCCGTCTACAGGCGAAAGGCAGGGGTCCACCCTGGACAGGTCGCCAGTCCATCGCAGGGCTGATTACTATCCATATTTGTAATTAGTTGCCATGTTCAGTGAATTTTCCTGATTAATTAAAAGGATGAAAAATCTACCTGGCCTTTTATTATTATTGTGCTAGTATTAGTAATATTATCATCATGTCTAAACAATTGGTGTTGTGTGTGTGTGTGTGTGTGTGTGTATATATATATGTATATATATATATTTACACACTCAAAGTCCATTAAGTATTGACATTGTTGTATTTTGGGTCCTAGATATCTCTTGATCCCACAGGGATAAAAGAAACTAGTTTAGGCGAAAATTGTGGGAAATGTGTGTAGTTTATGGTTTAAAGAGGTGATGTGACATCTGTGTTTTTCAGAAAGATACAACCTTGGGCTTAAATGAAAGCCTAGAATGTCCCCTTTACAATGATACCAAACATTCATATAGAGAATATTAACAAACAGGAAATTAATAGCCATTTCTAACTTTTAATCAATAATTATGCTAATTAATCAATAATTATGACGAAACTGTAACTTTTACAGCCGGGCAACCGGCAGAAATGGATTCAGCACTAAAAAATCATATAGAAACAATACTTTAAGTGTTTTTCCTCAAAAATGCCTACCATGTTGTTTTCTAAGGGGCTTTTTCAATTTTCGGTCTTGACTAATGTATTTCTGGCAGGTTTTTAGGTAATCACGTATTATTTATAATTTATTTAAAAATATATGTTCAAATTTTGGAGGATGGACCGGATTAGAGCATTTACATGGAAAACACGTCTCTACTTAAGAAATTTTCAGGTTGTGAAACTACTTCCAGAACCAATTAATTTCGTTATTAGAGGTAGAGCTGTAAATGTTTTAGATATTAGGATGTAGATGTGGATGGAAACATTACACTTGCAGAGAGCATGTCTCAGTGATTGAGCTTTTATAAACTCCTGCCAGCAACAGAAACGGGGAGATCAAAGATTACGTGAAGCGAGTGGAGTTTTCCGCTGGAATGTGAGTTACGGCGGCGAAGCATCAGATGAAGGTGGGATGAGGAGCTGCGCTGTAGGAAGTCAAGCACATTTGGTTTCTGGTTGTTATTGAAGATGCTAATATACTGTAGCGCTCTGCCACAGCTGCTCACTGCTGCTGTTTCTGTGGGACGCCACATTCTTGTCCTTTTACAACGTGTCCACTGGCTACTGGAAATGTATTTTCTTTAGGTCTTGATTTTCCTGATTGAGTAATCGTTTTTCTGATTATGCCGACGTCACTTGAACATAACATTCACTGCCGGTCATTCAAGGCTCAGAGGGAGCGAGGCACTGCTGTGTTGACAGAAATATAAATGTTATCGGGGATATTCGTCGTGATATCGGACTTATCAGGATGATGTCATCATTTCCTATTATTGTGCACCCCTAAATGCTATATATATTAGGAGTGCACGATAACTATCGGGTCGATAACAGGAAATGATGACATCATCCCGATAACTCCGATATCACGACGAATAGCCCCGATAACATTTATATTCCTGTCAACACAGCAGTGCCTCGCTCCCTCTGAGCCTTGAATGACCAGCAGTGAATGTTATGTTCAAGTGACGTCGGCATAATCAGAAAAACGATTACTTAATCAGGAAAATCAAGAATACCCCCTCATGCCAGAAAACAACTCGTTAACTCGTCATAATTTTAGTAGTTGCTAACTTTAATTGATATTCGCAGTATTTTCCCACATGTTACACATAAAAAAGAAAAAATAGAAAAGGCTGAAAGAACGACTAGCAAACGAGAAACGGAGGAATTTACGTTCCACCTTGAATGCAGCCTGCAGCACAGCGCTGATCACAACAAACATGGCGGCGTGGAACTTCGTTAAAGTTTCAGAAGAAGATAGTTTGGTGGTTATTTGTGACGAATCCTCCGAGTGAATTCTACGAGGAGGGAAGCACAAGCTTTAATACGTAAAACCTGATCAGCCACCTACAACATAACAATCACTTCCATGGAGTTTTGAAATCACGCTAACGTGAGCTAACGGAAGCTAATGCTAATGTGCTCAACCCAGCAGGAGTCTCTCCTCTCCCTCATTCCTCTCATCTAAAGCTTCCATGAGATTAAAAAAATAAAAACTACTGAACCTCATTTACTTTAATTAAAGGTATTAATTTAAATGGAACCACAAGCCAAAATCCTTTAAATGTTAATCTTTTTCAGTTAGTAATTCTGATGCATGTATTTCCATCAGTTCAAGGAGCCTTTATTTTTTATATCAGTCAGTAATGAACCTTATTTAAGTTAATGTGAGATATCAAATAGGTTTGTTTGATAACTTTATGAAAATGTTTGAGAGGCTTGACAATAGTTTTATATTGGAAAAAATAAATATCTGTTTATTTAAAAAGTCAAAACTATTTTTAATTTTGTTCATAGTATTGATGTAATGATCTTAGGTATATGTGTGTGTTATCAGTTATCAGCCTTTAGGAGCTGAAAGTTATCAGTATCGGTTTTAAAAAACAGTTATCATGCATCCCTAATATATATATATATATATATTTTTTAAATCAAAGAGGAAACTCAACATATTTTCTTTCAGTCCAGCCTGTGAGAAAACGGCGCTTTGACGGGATGTGTATTAAAAACCTTAACATCTAATCCAGCAGCCAAACTAAGTGGAGATGTTCTGACGGCTGCCGGGTCGAAGCGCTTCCATCACTCGTCTTCGTCCTCGTCTTTAGTCCACCGAGACTAAATAAATCCAGGTCACGGGTCAACGTCTGCACGTGCAGAAGGCCCGGCGGGTCCATCTCTTTTTAAAACGAGCAAACAGTTGGACAAAAAAAAAAAACGGGGCAAAGACCCAAGTTTTAAAAGGGGAACAAAAGCAGCATCTGTGGGGACAGATGCTGCGGTTGGACGGTGAATGCTAATCAGGTTGAGTCCTAACAAAGAGCCCAGCTGGACACCATCACTGGTGTCCACGCCGTCCACCCGGGAAGACCTGCAGCTACTCTGAACCAGAACCAGGACATCTGGAGCGAAGGAATCACTGATGTAACGTTACTGACGGGGAGTAAACATGTGACTTAACGAGGCTCGTTAGGCTCGTTAGGCTCAGACGGTGTCCCCACTTTCATTTCCGTCCAACTCTGCATTAATCATGTTGATGACGGAGGATCGGGGGACAGACGGGGTTACGGTCTGGACCCTGCGGTGGCCCGGTCCACGTCTCACAGCCCCAGAATCTGGGTTCTGGGAGGTGGTACCGGTTCTGGACGTCACCGGATCGTCACACAACCAGAGGAATCAAACACACGACGCAGGCGGAGCGACAACCGGACCTTTAATCAACAAGACGCCCCGAATATCTGCAGCGGAGCAGAACCAGAAACCAGTCCAAACCAACATTCAGGAGAAATAACTGACGTAAACTTGCTCCGTTTTAACCCCGAGATTAAAAAAACCCCTGCTCCAGTCCTCCCATAATGCTTCACTGCAACTGGTTTGTTCCAGTCTGCACTGGTTTGGTCCAGTCTGCACTGGTTGGTTCCAGTCTGCACTGGTTTGTTCCAGTCTGCACTGGTTTGGTCCAGTCTGCACTGGTTGGTTCCAGTCTGCACTGGTTTGTTCCAGTCTGCACTGGTTTGGTCCAGTCTGCACTGGTTCGTTCCAGTCTGCACTGGTTCGTTCCAGTCTGCACTGCTTTGTTCCAGTCTGCACTGGTTCGTTCCAGTCTGCACTGGTTCGGTCCAGTCTGCACTGGTTTGGTCCAGTCTGCACTGCTTTGTTCCAGTCTGCACTGGTTCGTTTCAGTCTGCACTGGTTCGGTCCAGTCCGCACTGGTTCGGTCCAGTCCGCACTGGTTCGGTCCAGTCCGCACTGGTTCGGTCCAGTCCGCACTGGTTAGGTCCAGTCTGCACTGGTTCGGTCCAGTCTGCACTGGTTCGGTCCAGTCTGCACTGGTTCGTTCCAGTCTGCACTGGTTCGGTCCAGTCTGCACTGGTTTGGTCCAGTCTGCACTAGTTTGGTCCAGTCTGCACTGGTTTGGTCCAGTCTGCACTGGTTCGTTCCAGTCTGCACTGGTCCAGTTGCACTGGTTTGGTCCAGTCTGCACTGGTTGGTCCAGTCTGCACTGGTTGTGTCCAGTCCTCCGCACTGGTTTTGTTTCAGTCTGCACTGGTTGGTCCAGTCTGCACTGGTTTGGTCCAGTCTGCACTGGTTTGGTCCAGTCTGCACTGGTTGTCCAGTTGTTTGTCCAGTCTGCCTGGTTTGTTCCAGTCTGCACTGGTTTGGTCCAGTCTGCACTGGTTTGTTTCAGTCTGCACTGGTTTGTTCCAGTCTGCACTGGTTGGTTCCAGCCTGCACTGGTTTGGTCCAGTCTGCACTGGTTTGGTCCAGTCTGCACTGGTTTGGTCCAGTCTGCACTGCTTTGTTCCAGTCTGCACTGCTTTGTTCCAGTCTGCACTGCTTTGTTCCAGTCTGCACTGGTTTGGTCCAGTCTGCACTGCTTTGTTCCAGTCTGCACTGGTTTGTTTCAGTCTGCACTGCTTTGTTCCAGTCTGCACTGCTTTGTTCCAGTCTGCACTGCTTTGTTCCAGTCTGCACTGCTTTGTTCCAGTCTGCACTGGTTTGTTTCAGTCTGCACTGGTTTGGTCCAGTCTGCACTGGTTTGGTCCAGTCTGCACTGGTTTGTTCCAGTCTGCACTGGTTTGGTCCAGTCTGCACTGGTTTGGTCCAGTCTGCACTGGTTTGTTCCAGTCTGCACTGGTTTGGTCCAGTCTGCACTGGTTTGTTCCAGTCTGCACTGGTTTGTTCCAGTCTTCACTGGTTGGTTCCAGTCTGCACTGGTTTGTTCCAGTCTGCACTGGTGAAACTGGCCTCTGAAATCGCTCTGGTATCTTCAGACCAGCTGAAGGAAGCCCAGATCATGATACCGCCGCCGCATGCTAGCAGGACAGCGTCCTTCCTGAACTAAGGAACATCTGCTCCACCTCCAGATGTTCTGACGTTTGAGGGACGACCACTGGACATTTATCTGCTTTTATGGACATTTATCTGCTTTTATGGACATTTATCTGCTTTTATGGACATTTATCTGCTTGGTTCCGTGCTTTATGGACATTTTATCTCGCTTTTATGGACATTTATCTGCTTTTTTATGGACATTTATCTGCTTTTATGGACATTTATCTGCTTTTATGGACATTTATCTGCTTTTATTTATGACATTTATCTGCTTTATGGACATTTATCTGCTTGGTTTCCGTCCAGCTGGACATTTATCTGCTTTTTGCTGGACATTTATCTGCTTTTATGGACATTTATCTGCTTGGTTTCCAGCTGGACATTTATGCTGGACTTTATCTGCTTTTATGAACATTTATTATCTGCTTTTATGAACATTTATCTGCTTTTATGGAACATTTATCTGCTTTTATGAACATTTATCTGCTTTTATGGACATTTATATGCTTGGTTCCGTCCAGCTGGTTATCTGCTTTATGGACATTTATGCTGGCTTTTATGGACATTTATCTGCTTTTATGGACATTTATCTGCTTTTATGGACATTTATCTGCTTGGTTCGGTCCAGCTGGACATTTATCTGCTTTTATGGACATTTATCTGCTTTTATGGACATTTATCTGCTTTTATGAACATTTATCTGCTTTTATGGACATTTATCTGCTTTTATGAACATTTATCTGCTTTTATGGACATTTATCTGCTTGGTTCGGTCCAGCTGGACAGCCAGCGCCGACTACGAAACAACATTCCCATGTTCACTGCTAATTTAAGGTTTTAAATCTCACATCTGGAAATATGAGATGATTTATTAAGCTTGAAATATAATGTACTTAACACCAAGATTCATCACAGGTAATAAATCCATCATAAATATGTCTTTAATGCCTTAATTAGCTAAGAAATCTTAAATGTAGTGATTTACTTTTAACACACATGTCGGGTCCAAATGTGACCTGCACATATAAACAATCAGACTAATCAGACTAATCAGACAATCAGACTAATGATTTTTCTAGAAAGCGCCGTCAAATTGATTCGCTGTCGACATCCAACCACCTGAAGAACCTGCGAGCAGCAGCGCGACACTGGATACCGTCAAAACTCTGCACTTTTACAACAAATATTCTGCAACTTTTACAACAATAAGTTGCAAATTTATGTCAAAAAATTAGAAAAATATACATAAAATGCTATTTTGTAAAATTTTCTCCTATTTTTTTTTAACAAAAAAAAATCCTGATTTTAGGACAAAAAGCTGCTATTATACAAAAATCATAATTTTATATTTTATGTCACAAAGTTGCAGTTTTACAAACATTTGTTTTTTTAATGGCCAAAAATTTTATAAGAAAAAAATATTGATTTTGGGACAAAAAGTTAAAGTTACACAAAATTCACAATTTTGTGACATTAAGTTGCAATTTTCGCAAAAATTTGTAATTTTTACAACTCTGAAATACAACTCTACAAAAGTCACAACTATACAACAAAGTTCTGAGTTTTTGTCAAAATCAGCCAAACTGGTTTCAAGTTTTCACAAAAACAACCTGCGAATGTCGAATAAAATCTACTTTACAGCAAAACAACATGGTTCAAAATGATCTGAAGACAAAAAGTTTCTGTCAACCAAAAAAAATTCAGTTTCACAACAAATAGTTGTAATTTAACGTCAAAGTTGCCAAAGCTGATATTTTATGACACAAAATCTGTAATTTCATCCCAAGAAGTAGCAATTTTGGAAAAGTTAACATTTTACAACAGAATTTTTAATCTTCAGTTAAAAGTGATCATTTTTATTATTTTATGACAAAAAGTTGTGATTCTGCAACAATAATCGACGTCAGAAAAATTCACAATTTTCAACAAAAACGCGTGATTTTATAATAAAAACATACAATTTAACTACAACAAAGTTAGACATTTTTGTCAAAATCTTTCAGCAAGAATAGTTGATATGCTGTTATAAAAACACACAATTTTACTCAATAAAGCTAGAATTTATGTCAAAAAGTTGATTGTTGTGATTTTAGACAAAAAAACTCTTCTTTTTTTTTGCTTGTTTGTGGTTGTTTTTCCATCTAGAACACACATTTCTACAAAAGCTGCTTCTGTAAAACAAAGTTGGTAATTTTAGAAGAAAAGACTTCCAGTTTTGTCGGATAATAATATTGTTTTTAATCACGTAAACATTCACTTATATCCCCTTTTATGACTTTATTTTCTCCTTCCTGGGTTTGACTTTTATCAGGGTCCAGTAATTAAGGACTGATTGATTATTCTTGTTAATGTAACTGCTCTGTTATTGACTGATTTGATCTGAATATTCCTTCTTTTTGTTTGTTTTAAAACCCCTGAACACCAACCAGATCCAAACTAAAAACATCAGATCAATTCACTGATAAAGAGTTATTTTCACCCAGAAATTATTGTCCACTTCTCGTATTTAAACTGGTGTTTGTCGCTGTTTTATGTCAGTTTGATGTAGTTTTACAGAAAATAAAGACAAACTCGGGGTTGTTAACGGCTACATTTAGGAAATTGTCTTTTTTAAGTTATTCGCACCATAAAAACTAAAGGGACGAGTGATTAATTTGTCACACGTGTTTGCTTCAACATTTCAGCAGCGTCAACAACATCGAGGAAAAAACAGGTTTTAAAGACTTTTACTCACCGAAGTTACCGGTCGTTTAAAGCCTCATTTCCCGGATGTCTTTGTTTGGCAACTCGCTGTTAAAAAGACCGACCGACGGCTCGGACCGTGAAACACAGCCGGTAGATAAACGTTTTCCGGGACTTTAGGGAGTTTTAACCGTGAGAGGAGTGAAAGAAAAGAAGGTAAAGAAACTCTTTTCTGCTCCGTCTCCGTCTCTGGACGGTTCTGAGCTGCTGCCGGAGCCGCTTCTTCTTCTTTTGTTTGACTTCTGTCGGCGGCTGGCGAACAACGGAATGGAACATTACCGCCACCTACCGGTCACGGATGTAACAGCACCTCCCTCAAAAAATACACACATGAATAAAAACGCCAGGATGAAGCACGCGAGGCCATCTAGTGTTAAAATAGTGAAAACACAAAATAATAAATGGTAATAAAGCATTTTGATCGTCAGTAAATAATTGGGATATGAAAATATACGGTAGATTACTACAATGGATTGAAAAGTAATTAATCATTCTATAAATAAATGGCCAAATATTAAAAAAAAATATTTTCTTATTGGATATCGTTTTATGAGAATTAAAAAAAGGAAATACATAATTAATTATACATTTATTATTAAATGGTGCAATTTTAAAATCTATTTGAAAACGCATTTTTAACATTAAATTTAGATAACATTTTAAAAAAAAAAACATGGGGATAAACATGCTCCCATTTCATTTTCCCTTTCTAAATAATTTAAGCTCCTGGTGTAGCTTCTCCTTTTACCTTTTCAGCAGATCTTTGTTTAAAAGGCCAGTTCAAAGTTTCAAGACCGTTATTTTATCAATCACTTTTCGCATAGTTAGAGACTCGTGCACTGACAGTATACGAAAAATAAATGAGAACGAGAAAATTAAAGAGAATAAGACACATTTACACTGTGGACTTTGCTCAAACCATGTGCAGTTTTCATGTGCATTGAAAAGAATAAAGAAAAGGCAAAACAAGGTACACAGAAACGTGAAAAAACATGTCATGAATGTCTTCCATGTGTGTAAAGTTTCCCAGTATGGAAGTATCATTTGATATGGGATAAAGGTTTTCTGTCACTTCATGAGAACGTCATGGACCTGAACAGGTAGAGGACAGAGGAAGAGCTGGTGGAACCAGAGAGAGGGAATGAATATGCTTGTGAAACTTTACTCATAACAGTCTGTCAACAGGGTTTGGTTTTATGTGATTCCTTCTTTTTACCTCTCAGGCCTTTAAAAACACCCTTAAACGTGGTCCAAAAGAAGCTGGTGCTCACAAAAACACAGGAGCAAGATTATTTAAATAGAGGTGCAGTCATTTTAGCCTGTCCCAGTTTTCTGGAGGGTTATTAGGAGCTGTTGCATTAAAATGTTCCCACACAGGTGAAACTCTCCTCTTCTCACCTGGCTCCATCCTCTCTCCTATCCTCTCTCCTATCCTTCTCTCCTCACTCTCCTAAATATTCAAACTATCTCTCTCTCTTAACTGTCCAAACTGTCAAATCTCTGTCCAAACTCTGAACTGAACAACATCTCTAATGGAGCCTGAGGCGTTTACATCGCTGTTGAACCTCAGGGAGACGCCTGAACCTGTTAAACAAAACTTCTCCAAACATGATATGTATTTGCTTCGCTCTGAATACTTAAAATTTCCAATAAATCCAAAGGCAAAAGAAATGCATTTTAAAATTTTAAACGATGTTTATCCATCCATCAACTACTAGAACAACAATTTGGGTTTGAAACTAATAACTGCATTTTCTGTGATAATATTGAAACTTCAGAACATTTATTTTATCTATGTATGTTTTCTGAAGCACTCTGGACTGATGTACATGAGATTCATCTTGAATCTTTTTCTCAAAAAGACATTATTTATGGTCTTGTCATGAACAGCAAGGAATATGGTTTCCTAATTAACATTGTCTTCTGTAAATTCTTTATACATAAATGTAAATATATGAAAATTAGACCCAATTTTAATGCATAATCCATAATGAAAGCCCTTAAGTTAATGAAGAACAAAAAAAGCAATGAAACGTTTTAGTTTAATGGAAAAATATAATTTACAAAATAAGCCCTAGCTAACTTTTGTTCATTATTATTTATTTTACAGATTTTTTTTGTTTTGTTTTGTTTTTATATATTCAAACTTAAGTCTCTTTTCCTTTTCTGAATTTGCACAGGTTCCTAGAAAAATATACTATTGCATGTAAGCCATGTTGTTTGTATATAATTTTGTTGTATTCTTGCAATAAAAAAAAAAAGACAGACGCCTGAACCACTTCCTGAAGCAGTCACGTGGTAGTCATGGCGTCATCATTGGCCCCTCCTTTAAAAGAGGGAACGCCCCCTCCGTGATGACCATTAAAGGGGGGATTTTATGCATTTTTTTTTTTCAGACATAGCAATTTTTCCACAATTTTTGGTTTTAATCGATTCATTTTTTTAGACACAATCTCTCCAGCCTTGGAGAACACCCTTTCACATAAAAATGTTTGTGCCATCATGTACAAACTATAAAAACTCTATCCAGATTCTAGTATCCAAACTATCCAAACTCTATCAACTCTCTGAACTGACCGCAACTCGCCTACAAACACCCACATTTCTAATGGAGCCTGCTGCGTTTATAAAGCGGTCAAACCCCGCGCCAAAATCTGAACCACTTCCTGAAGCAGTCACGTGGTACAGCCCAAGCTTCGGACGTCATCGCTTTCGGCTCCTCCCCTAAACGAAGCAAGCCTCCCGGAAACGCCCCCTCCATTTCTCGATACGCGCTTCGGAGCCTCGTAACGTTTCTACTACTGAGAAGGAAGCGGGAAAACGTATCGCTTAATTAATTATTTACTTCACTGATCTATTTGTCTATTTTTATGGTCCGACCTCTGACTGTAAAGTCATATTTCCTTTTATTCTTCTGTGTCCACTCTTTTAAGTATCTTCCAGAGCGGGAGCATTGGGACACGCCCACAGATATGAGGAAGTCACGTGGTCGCTGATAGCTCTAAACAACGGTCGTTCCCGCGGTTAACTCGGCGGTAAACTTTTTAAATTAAAGCTCTTCATAATTTTAACTTCACTGTTTCTCATTTCAATAATATTCTTTTCCATGTATAAAGTTTTAGATTATGTTAATGGTAAAAATAACAATCTGGTTGTAATGTATCTGCCAGTTAGGTAACAGTAACTAGTATCAGCGTTTCTTTCAATATTAGGTTTATAATTAAAGTTTATTATTGAAGTTGGGAACACTTTGTGGTGACCTGAATGTAAATACTGACAGTGTGACGTCACATTTATATTACAGTATTATAATCCCAGACAAACCATCTTAAACTGAGGACCTTCTGGTATTTATTTATTTACTGATTATCAAACATGAATGTATTCAGTAATGTCAGCAATTATAACGCCCTCCAAAATGTAATCTATAAATGCAGTCTTTGCCTCTCCTAATAGAAATGTAATTTTATCTTACTTTATTACATGAAGGTTCCTGATAATAACTAGTGAGCATAATAACGGGGAAATAGTCGCTTTGGCCGTTTTCCCGCCGTTCAAACAGATGTTTGGAAAACAGATGCGTAGGGGAGGAGGGGGGGGGTTCCTGACCGTCTCTATAAAAGGCTCTGAAGGTTCTCAGGCAGCTTATTTCCGCCTCAGTGCTGTGCTTCATTCATTCATTCAAACATTCATTGATTGATTCAAACATCGATCCAGAGACACACCGACGGCGCCGAACCGTCTGTCAGATCCAGGAGAAAACAACTTTAACCCTCAGGTGAGTTGATTCTGTTTGTGTTCATCACTTTAGTTAAAATTTGACTATTTTCCTGTGCAGTTTTGAATTGAATTGTGAAGTCCACGGTTACATGGCCCGTTTTTTTAGGCGCCAATAAAAATAATTCATCCGATTAAAGTTATAACTTGAGCCGAATAAGACTTTAATCTGTAAGGACCAAACATGTTGGCTTTTATATCCATATCGGCTGCGATGATGCTGAATTTAATGTAACTTTAGATGATTTCGACAGTTTAATTTCGTCCACAAAATGACTTACATCTGACTGATGCTGAGAGGATTAAAACTGAATATATTTACTGGATAATAACGTTAATATAATATCGTAATATAACATATATACGTCTATAAAATAAAGCGAAAGTTGCCCCACGTGTAGTGTCTGGGTGGGGGGGGGATCCCTGCTTCGTCTGCGTAAGTGACGTAAGTGACGCAGACCACCTGACTTTCGAGTATGAATCAGGCTTAAGTCTTTTCCTTTTTTTCCAGTTTAACTACAGAAAACAGCTGAAGTCAGTTTTAGGTTGAATATACAGATGTTTTCCTGTTACGTACAGATTTAATAGATCAAAATTGATGTTGGTAATATATCATATCATATAATATCATATCATATAATCTGTGTAAAATTAAAATGTTGTCTTACACGCTCCGACATGTAGTCAAACACTTTGTACAGCTGCCATTCATAATAAAAGAATAGAACAGATTAAAATGGAAGGATATAAAGTAAAATAAACAATTATTTTTTGTGACAAAAATGGCAAATTTTGCACATTTCAAAATTTTACGACAAATTGTTGTTTTCTAACGAAATAAGATGCAGTTTTTCACAACAGAATCAGAATCAACTTTATTGCCAGGTACGATTTTACACATACGAGGAATTTGTTGTGGTGATGATGGTGCATGCAATTAAGGGAAAAATACAACAAACAATGTAAACTAAAAATATTACAATATAAATATATATACATTAAGAGCACGTTGCATTAAGAGCAGAGTAATGTGCCATGAAAATGTGCAAATTAACAACAGGTATCAACAATGAGTATCTCTGTGATTGTATCGTTTTAGAAATAATTAATAATTTTAAAAATAATTAAAACAAGTAGCTATGTAGTTATATGATATTAAAACGACTTCAGAATTAAGTTTTATGTGAACAAATTTCCATTCAAATTCAATTCTAAGCATCAAAGTGATGTTTGTTTTCAAAAACCTGTCATAAAGAAGAAGAAGTTCAGGGTCAGTCAGGGGTTAGGGTCCGGGGCCGGTGCCTGGATGGGTTAGGGTCAGGGGCCGGTCCCTGGATGGGTTAGGGTCCGGGGCCGGTGCCTGGATGGGTTAGGGTCCGGGGCCGGTGTCTGGATGGGTTAGGGTCCGGGGCCAGGTCCGGAGCCGGTGCCTGGATGGGTTAGGGTCCGGTGCCTGGATGGGTTAGGGTCCGGGGCCGGTGTCTGGATGGGTTAGGGTCCGGGGCCGGGTCCGGGGCCGGTCCCTGATGGGTTAGGGTCCGGGGCCGGGTCAGGGGCCGGTGCCTGGATGGGTTAGGGTCCGGTGCCTGGATGGGTTAGGGTCCCGGTGCCTGATGGGTTAGGGTCCGGGGCCGGTCCTATGGGTTAGGGTCCGGGCCTGATGGTTTAGGTCCGGTGCCTGATGGTTAGGGTCCGGCCGGCCTGATGGGTTAGGGTGCCTGGATGGAGGGTCCGGGGGTTAGGGTCCGGTGCCTGGATGGGTGTTAGGGTCCGGGGTCCTGGATGGGTTAGGGTCCGGGCCGGTCCGGAGCCGGTGCCTGGATGGGTTAGGGTCCGGTGCCTGGATGGGGGGTCCGGGCCGGTGCCTATGGGTTAGGGTCCGGTGCCTGGGGGTTAGGTCCGGGGCCGGTCCCTGATGGGTTAGGGTCCGGGCCAGGGGTCCTGGATGGTTAGGTCCGGTGCCTGGATGGGTTAGGGTAGGGGCCGGTCCCTGGGGTTAGGGTCCGGGTGCCTGATGGGTTAGGGTCCGGGGGGTCCCTGGATGGTTAGGGTGGGGCCGGTCAGGGCCGGTGCCTGGATGGGTTAGGGTCAGGGGCCGGTCCCTGATGGGTTAGGGTCCAGGGCCGTCCCTGATGGGTTAGGGTCCGGGGCCGGTGCCTGGATGGGTTAGGGTCCGGGTCCGGTGCCTGGATGGGTTAGGGTCCGGGGCCGGTCCCCTGGATGGGTTAGGGTCCGGGTCCTGGATGGTTAGGGTCCGGGGCCGGTGCCCTGGATGGGTTAGGGTCCGGTGCCTGATGGGTTAGGGCCGGTCCTGATGGGTTAGGGTCCGGGGGGTCCCTGGAGGGTTAGGGTCCGGTGCCTGGATGGGTTAGGGTCCGGGCCTGGTCCCTGGATGGTTAGGGTCCGGGCCGGTCCCTGATGGGTTAGGGTCCGGGGCCGGGTCAGGGGCCGGTGCCTGGATGGGTTAGGGTCCGGTGGCCTGGATGGGTTAGGTCCGGGGGCCGGTCCCTGGATGGGTTAGGGTCCGGGGCCGTCCCTGATGGGTTAGGTCCGGTCCGGTGCCTGGATGGGTTAGGGTGGTTAGGGTCCGGTCCCTGGAGGGTTAGGGTCAGGGGCCGGTGCCTGGATGGGTTAGGGTCCGGTGCCTGGATGGGTTAGGGTCCGGGGCCGGTCCCTGGATGGGTTAGGGTCCGGTGCCTGGATGGGTTAGGGTCCGGGGCCGGTCCCTGGATGGGTTAGGGTGGATGGGTTAGGGTCCGGTGCCTGGATGGGTTAGGGGGTCCTGGTTAGGGTCCGGTGCCTATGGGTTGGTCCGTCCTGGATGGGTTAGGGTCCGGGGCCGGTCCCTGATGGGTTAGGGTCCGGTCCCTGGATGGGTTAGGGGCCGGTGCCTGGATGGGTTATGGGTTAGGGGTGCCGGTGCCTGGATGGGTTAGGGTCCGGGGCCGGTCCCTGATGGGTTAGGGTCCGGGGGGCCGGTAGGGGGTGCCGGGGTAGGGCCGGTCCCTGATGGGTTGGGTCCGGGGTCCGGGTCAGGGCCGGTCCCTGGATGGGTTAGGGTCCGGTGCCTGGATGGGTATCGGGGCCGTGCCCTGGATGGGTTAGGGGCCGGTGCCTGGATGGGTCAGGGGCCGGTGCCTGGATGGGTTTAGGGCCGGGTCCGGGGCCGGTCCTGATGGGTTAGGGTCCGGGGCCGGGCCCTGATGGGTTAGGGTCCGGGGCCGGTGTCAGGGGGGCCGGTCCTGGATGGGTTAGGGCCGGTGCCTGGATGGGTTAGGGTCGGGGCCGGTGCTGGATGGGTTAGGGTCCGGGCCTGGATGGGTTGGGTCCGGGGCCGGTGCCTGGATGGGTTAGGGTCCGGGCCGGTGCCTGGATGGGTTAGGGTCCGGGGCCGGTCCCTGGATGGGTTAGGGTCCGGTGCCTGGATGGGTTAGGGTCCGGGGCCGGTGCCTGGATGGGTTAGGGTCCGGTGCCTGGATGGGTTAGGGTCCGGGGGTTGCCTGGATGGGTTGGGGGTCCGGGTGTCCCTGGATGGGTTAGGGTCCGGGGCCGGTCCCTGATGGGTTAGGGTCCGGGGCCGGGTCAGGGGCCGGTGCCTGGATGGGTTAGGGTCCGGTGCCTGGAAGGGTCCGGTGCCTGGATGGGTTAGCCGGGTCCGGTGCCTGGATGGGTTAGGGTCCGGGCCGGTCCCTGATGGGTTAGGTAGGTGGGCCGGTCCGGGGCCGGTCCCCTGGATGGCCGGGTGGTCAGGGGCCGGTGCCTGGAGGTCCGGGCCTGGATGGGTAGGGGGCCGGTGCCTGGATGGGTTAGGGGCCGGTCAGGGGGGTCCTGGATGGGAGGGTCGGGGCCGGTCCCTGATGGGTTAGGTCCGGGGCGGGTCAGGGCCGGTGCCTGGATGGTTAGGGTCGGTGCCTGGATGGGTTAGGGTCCGGGGCCGGTGCCTGGATGGGTTAGGGTCCGGGCCGGGTCAGGGGCCGGGCCTGGATGGGATGGGTAGGGTCAGGGGCCGGTGCCTGGATGGGTTGGTCCGGTGCCGGATGGGTCAGGGGCCGGTGCCTGGATGGGTTAGGGGCCGGTGCCTGGATGGGTCAGGGGCCCGTCCTTGGATGGGTTAGGGTCCGGTGCCTGGATGGGTTAGGGTCCGGGGCCGGTGCCTGGATGGGTTAGGGTCCGGGGCCGGGTCAGGGGCCGGTGCCTGGATGGGTTAGGGGCCGGTGCCTGGATGGGTTAGGGTCCGGGTTAGGGTCCGGGGCCGGTCCCTGGATGGGTTAGGGGCCGGTCCCTGGATGGGTTAGGGGCCGGTCCCTGGATGGGTTAGGGCCCGGGGCCGGTCCCTGGATGGGTTTTTCCCGTAGACGGTCATTTGTTGACGCTCCATAAGTGAATATCTGGCAACCATCCAACCTAAAACCGACTTCACTGGAAGTGAGGCGGAAGCTTCCGTCCCAGTTTCACACCAGGAAGAATTCAAAGTGATGCAAACAAGAGGCTGAAACTGTTATGAATAGAGAACTAACAGTTAAAGGTTCAGTAAATTTAAAATAAGTGGGTTAAAAGTGGGCAGATGTCATGATGTTTCAGTATCTGGTTCCTGGTGTATCAGCAGGAGTTAATGGGGATCATTAGGGGTTAATTAGTAGCTGATCAGTTTCTCTGGATGCAGAAACGTGACAGGAAGTGGAGAGAGAAGATGAGAGAGAAGATGGCGCCCTCAGACCGGTGAGTGTCGCCTCCTCCCTGTTTCTCTGCCTTAAATCTTTCTGGTTTTTTCTAAATCTTTTCCCGTTGTGTGTTTTCGTGTTCAGCGGTCACGCCGTTGCCGCCATCATCTTCGTCCTCGGCCTGGGATCTCTGCTGCCCTGGAACTTCTTCATCACAGCGACGCAGGTGCGGTTCCTTTTCACCGTGGCAACGCTGCGTCAACGTCACCGGGTTTAACGTGATCTGTCCCCCCCCCCCCCCCCCGCAGTACTTCAATGGGCGCCTCGCGGCTAACAACAGCGGCGCCAACGCGACCGGCGGCGCGTCGAAGGACTACAACTACGACAGCTGGATGGCGCTGCTGTCCCAGCTGCCCCTGCTGCTGTTCACGCTGCTCAACTCCTTCCTGTACCAGCGGTGAGCTCCGCCTCCCGTGGGGGCGTCGCCTAATAAAACCATAACGCTAACGGCTAAGCAGTGACAGAGACGTTGCTCTCCGCAGGGTGAGGGAGCGTTTCCGTTTCCGCGTGGCCTTCAGCCTGGTCGCCATCTTCGTCCTCTTCGCCCTCACCGCCGCCCTCATCCAGGTGCCCATGTCGCCCGACGCCTTCTTCTTCTTCTCCGTCACCATGGCGACCATCTGGTTCATCAACAGTAAGTTAGTTTCTCGGAGGCTGCAGGGCTATCGGGGGGGTCGGAGGTCAAGGAGCTGCGGTATCCTAGCACGGAGACTATCGGGCGATAATTATCGGACCGCTAGCTGGAGACTAGAGGGCCCCTTGATCGTCGGGCCGATTAGGGGTGCACGATAAATATCGGACCGCTAGCTGGAGACTAGAGGGATAACTATCGGGCCGATAACTATCGGGCCGATAACAGGAAATGATGACATCATCCCGATAACTCCGATATCACGACGAATAGCCCCGATAACATTTATATTTCTGTCAACACAGCAGTGTCTCGCTCCCTCTGAGCCTTGAATGACCAGCAGTGAATGTTATGTTCAAGAAACGTCGGCATAATCAGAAAAACGAATACTCAATAAGGAAAATCAAGAATACCCCCTCATGCCAGAAAACAACTCGTTAACTTGTCATAATTTTAGTAGTTGCTGACTTGAATTAATATTCGCAGTATTTCCCCTCATGTTACACATAAAAAAGAAAAAAATAGAAAAGGCTGAAAGAACGACTAGCAAACGAGGGAACGGAGGAATTTACGTTACACCTTGAATGCAGCCTGCAGCACAGCGCTGATCACAACAAACATGGCGGCGTGGAACTTCGTTAAAGTTTCAGAAGAAGATAGTTTGGTGGTTATTTGTGACGAATCCTCCGAGTGAATTCTACGAGGAGGGAAGCACAAGCTTTAATACGTAAAACCTGATCAGCCACCTACAACATAACAATCACTTCCATGGAGCTAATGTGAGCTAACGCTAACGTGAGCTAACCAGCAGCAAAGAATTCACTGGGACTTACACACATCAATGAGGCTTTTAAAAAATCCAAGAAATTAGCCAAAGATGACCCACGGGTGAAATGGGTAAAAGGTAGAAATGTTTGAATCTAACTTGTGTCAGTGCATTAATTTTCTATTTATATTTATTTTTTTGTAAACTTCTGGAATGCGCTTTTTTCAGTTAGTAATTCTGATGCATGTATTTCCATCAGTTCAAGGAGCCTTTATTTTTTATATCAGTCAGTAATGAACCTTATTTAAGTTAATGTGAGATATCAAATAGGTTTGTTTGATAGCTTTAAGAAAATGTTTGAGAGGCTTGACAATAGTTTTATATTGGAAAAAATAAATATCTGTTCATTTAAAGAGTCAAAACTGTTTTTGGTTTTGTTCATAGTATTGATGTATTGATCTTAGGTATATGTGTGTGTGTTATCGGTTATTGGCCTTTAGGAGCTGAAAGTTATCGGTTATCGGTTTTAAAAACAGTTATAGTGCATTCCTAATTGTGATCAAGCTAACGTGTGTGTGTGTGCGCACGTGTGTGTGTGTGTGTGTGTGTGTGTGTGTGTGCGTGCGTGCGTGTGCGTGTACGTGTGTGTGTGTGTGTTGCAGTGTTCAGCGCCGTGCTGCAGGGCAGCCTCTTCGGCGTGGTCGGCCTCCTCCCGACCCGCTACAGCACCGTGTTCATGAGCGGCCAGGGTCTGGCCGGGATCTTCGCCGCCGTCGCCATGCTCTGCTCCATCCTGAGTGAGCGCCCCCCCCACATGCACACGCACATGCACACGCACATGCACACACTCGGCTGGCAGCACCAGGACCGACAGGGAACGTAACCAGATCAGCTGATGTGTTCTTTGATCTGACCAGACTAGAAACAAAGGTCAATTAAATATACAATCATGAATACAAAGATTTAGTATACCATGGAGAATATTTTAATCGTCTGATGATGCGTAGCCTCAACACCACAGAGACGCACCACAGATGTCAGATTGTCTCAGTCCTTATAGGCGGATCTTTGCTCTTCTGAGTTTTATTGCTCTTTGTCTTCGAGTCCAGATGTCCAACAGCTGTCCAGTCTTACAGTCCAGGATAATAAACAAACTGTTTATCTGGGAGTCAGGAAGTCAGGAGATCCCAGTCGTTAGGTCATAAAGCAGCAGAACTGAGGACTCACCATCATAAACAGAGGCTGCATTCTTACATGCCATAAAGTTTAGTTTTAACAGTTAAACAGCTCTCTAAATTAATCTTAATCCTAACAAGATGCAGCTCCACAACGTCTCGGCCTGGAGCTTAGACCTGTACGGTGGCGCCATCACTGCCGGCGCCACCAACGTTTCCTCGCCGCCTGACCCCAATGAACCCGCCCCTTTACTGAGCTGCAGGCCCCGAACGCAGAAATCGAAGAAAAACGTGAAACATCTTGGTTTGCAAAGAGACAAACAGTGATACCAAACTACATCTGTAGGGCCCTATGAAATCCGTTTTATTTTTTCTCAAATTCCGTTTTGATTTTTTTTCATTTTCGGTGTTTTTCGGTTTTTAATTTTTGAGAATTCCGTTTTAAGCATTTTATGCAAATTTAACCCCAATACAGTATATAAAATAATGAAATATAGACAATTTATGCAATTATAACTGTAAACGTTACTGTTATCATACTTTTAAACATATTGTGTCCAATAAAACATTCATTTTATGACAAAGAAAAAAATTCAAGAAAAAAAAACTAAAATAGGTAAAATCCATTTAAAGTGAAAAAAGAAAGGAATTTCAACAGCTGTAAACTAATCATTTTAGCCTGTTTAATTTATTCTGTTATCAGACACATAGTTTGTCATGACGTACCTGACATTTTTCAGGTACGTCATGACAAACTATGTGTCTGATAACAGAATAAACTATATTTACTACAGCTGATGTAGATGCTATGAAATCCAAAGCACTGAACACTGGTTGTGTGTCAGTGTGATTTTATCTTTAGGTGTTCCAGCTGTTACAGCCTCTTTGTGTTTAGATCAGTGAGGGATTCTCGCCTTTTTATGTTTGTGCTTTTCACTCGTCCAGTGATCCTTGCACGTATCTTTTCATGTCCATTCAATCGTGTCCTGGCTAAACTAGCAGAACACTGAATCACCAGACACATAATAATCTCGGAGAAACTGCTCTGTCCTGTACCTGGGAGTCAGCCGGTAGTTCCTTTGCTTCTTCGCCGGTTTCTCAGGTGGCCGCTTCGACGTGTTTTTTTTTTTTTTTTTTTTTTTTATTAATGAGGAAAGCGGGGGCAGGAGGCGGAGAAGCGTGCAGTGTCCCAGCTTTTCGTGACCCCCGTTGGAACATTTTCTTGAAAGAAAAGTTCCTTTCGGGCCGCCCCGGTAGAGCAGTGGTTTGGGCAGGCGGCCCATGTACAGAGGCTACAGTCCTCGTGCAGCTAATCGCGAGCTCGACTCCCGGCTTGTCGGCTCCTTGCCGCGGGTCTTCCCCGTTCTCTCTGCCCCCCTTCCTGTCTCTCTCCACCATCAATACAAATCACTAGTGCCAAAAAAATCTTAAAAAAAGAAGAGTCACTTTTAGTCCGGAAGAAAAAAAACAAACTTTTGCGCAAATTGCTGTTCAGTTCTGTTATATTGCGCATTTAAAGTGAATTCCGTTTTTAATCTCCAATTCCGCGATTCCGTCCGTGATTCCGTGATCACGGATTCCATAGGGCTCTACATCTGAATAAATAAATCAGATTAATACGAAGCAGCAGTTCAGCTCTGAACGTGAGCTGCAGTCCCACCTCTGACCACACGGTGGCAGCAGCTGCTGCTGGAGCGTCTCCTCTCACTGGTGGAACCCAAACTGGGAGCTGGTCAGCTGGATCGGGGGGGCGGGGGGGGGGGGGTGTCGCTGTGAAGGAAACTGAGGCTGTTGTCTTGTCCGCAGGTAAACCAGATCAAAACTCGGCGGCGCTGGGATACTTCATCACTCCGTGCGTGGCCACGCTGGGGACGCTGGTCTGCTACCTGCTGCTGCCGCACCTGGTGAGAAAAGAGCGCCGGGCCGCCGACCGTGTTCAGGAGTCGATCTGAATTAGATGCAGCGTTTGAATTGATCCTGAGCGATTGGTCTCCTGCAGGAGTTCGCTCGTTTCTACCTGAACGGAAGGAAGTCCGACAAACCGGAGGAGCTCCTGGCCGGCGCAGGTGATCCGGCCGCTCCGAGACGACTCTTCAAAGCCGCCGTGGGCGATCACCGGCTCATTTTTTCATGTGTTGAATGTTTCTGAAGGCAGCAACAAGAAAGACCTGGAGGCCAACGGGACGAGCGCCGGAGCTCCGGAGAGTCAGGAGCGATCTTCTGTGTTCGCCGTCTTCAGGAAGGTAAATATCGGTCGTCATGACGCCGGATGGACTGATAAAAGTCTACCAGCATCATAAAGACAGGATTGGACAGGAAAGACGTCCCACACTGCTTTTCATGACCTTCAATGCTGTAGATGATCTACTTTCTTTGTAGTTTTGCATTGTGATGCAGGTTTGCCCCCATGTGGTCAGAAGTGGTATTACTACATAGAGTGTCTTTAAATAAGGCCTTGAACAAATCAACATATTATAAATGTTATAAATGTTTGTTGAACTGAGGATCATGTCACGTTCAAGCTCGTCTTCCCTTCGTCCTCCGTCAGATCTGGCTGATGGCGCTGAGCGTGACCTGCGTCTTCGCCGTCACCCTGTCGGTGTTTCCCGTCATCACGGTTCGGGTCCGGACGGTCTACACGGACAACAAAGACTGGGGTGAGACACTCTCAACGTCGTCCCGCAGGACTGAAGCCGTACAGTCCAGAAACCTCACCTGTACCTGAGTTCAGGGTCCAACGTCGACAGCAAACACGGATCAGTTCACACTTTCACACTACAAATGTAATCTTCAAAGTTTAACATCACGACAGTCGAGTGATCATTTTATAAAATATATATCAGTAAAGACTGTGAGTCTCTTCTCACGTGTGTCGCTCTGTAGTTACACCACCGTCCACTAGAGGGCAGTGTGGACTCTGTCCTGCTTCCTTTTGTTCGCTTCCTGAGAGAAGTGGAGCAAATAAATTACATCTGAAATTAAATTACGCTCATACAGACAAGGGGCCCTCCTAGCCAATGGGATGCCAGGAAGATGCTAAGCGATAGCCAATGGGATGCCAGGAAGATGCTAAACGATAGCCAATGGGATGCCAGGAAGATGCTAAACGATAGCCAATGGGATGCCAGGAAGATGCTAAGCGATAGCCTATGGGATGCCAGGAAGATGCTAAGCGATAGCCGGATGCCAGGAAGATGCTAAGCGATAGCCAATGGGCTGCCAAGCGATAGCCAATGGGATGCCAGGAAGATGCTAAGCGATAGCCAATGGGATGCCAGGAAGATGCTAAGCGATAGCCAATGGGATGCCAGGAAGATGCTAAGCGATAGATGCCAATGGATGCCAGGAAGATGCTAAGCGATAGCCAATGGGATGCCAGGAAGATGCTAAGCGATAGCCAATGGGATGCCAGGAAGATGCTAAGCGATAGCCAATGGGATGCCAGGAAGATGCTAAGCGATAGCCAATGGGATGCCAGGAAGATGCTAAGCGATAGCCAATGGTGATGCCAGGAAGATGCTAAGCGATAGCCAATGGTGATGCCAGGAAGATGCTAAGCGATAGCCAATGGGATACCAGGAAGATGCTAAGCGATAGCCAATGGTGATGCCAGGAAGATGCTAAGCGATAGCCCATGGGATGCCAGGAAGATGCTAAGCAATAGCCAATGGGATGCCAGGAAGATGCTAAACGATAGCCAATGGGATGCCAGGAAGATGCTAAACGATAGCCAAGCCAGGAAGATAAGCGATAGCAATGGGATGCCAGGAAGATGCTAAGCGATAGCCAATGGGATGCAGGAAGATGCTAAACGTAGCCAAAGCCAGGAAGATGTAAGGATGCTGGCCAGGAAGATGCAAGCGATAGCCAATGGGATGCCAGGAAGGCTAAGATGCCTGGGACAGAAGATGCTAAGCGATAGCCAATGGGATGCCAGGAAGATGCTAAGCGATAGCCAATGGGATGCTAGGAAGATGCTAAGCGATAGCCTATGGGATGCCAGGAAGATGCTAAACGATAGCCAATGGGATGCCATTAAGATGCTAAGCGATATGCCAATGGGATGCTAGGAAGATGCTAAGCGATAGCCTATGGGATGCCAGGAAGATGCTGCGATGCCAATGGGATGCCAGGAAGATGCTAAGCGATAGCCAATGGGATGCCAGGAAGATGCTAGGATAGCCAATGGGATGCCAGGAAGATGCTAAGCGATATGCCAATGGGAGCCAATGGGATGCCAGGAAGATGCTAAGCGATAGCCAATGGGATGCCAGGAAGATGCTAAGCAGGCCAAGATGCTAAGCGATAGCCAATGGTGATGCCAGGAAGATGCTAAGCGATAGCCAATGGGATATGCCAGGAAGATGCTAAGCGATAGCCCATGGGATGCCAGGAAGATGCTAAGCATAGCCAATGGGATGCCAGGAAGATGCTAAGCAATAGCCAATGGGATGCCAGGAAGATGCTAACGATAGCCAATGGGATGCCAGGAAGATGCTAAACGATAGCCAATGGGATGCCAGGAAGATGCTAAGCGATAGCCTATGGGATGCCAGGAAGATGCTAAGCGATAGCCGATGGGATGCCAGGAAGATGCTAAGCGATAGCCAATGGGCTGCCAGGAAGATGCTAAGCGATAGCCAACGGGATGCCAGGAAGATGCTAAGCGATAGCCAATGGCAGAGCAGCTCGGACGCACCGCTTTCAAACAGATCCAGAGCCGACAGCTATGTTTACGTTCGCTAAACTCTGGGAGCTGCGAGTAGCAGCGCTACTGGATTTATGACTTTACTATCCTGAAAGTTCTTTGTAACTAGAGGCAATATTTTCCCTTTCCAGACGTTTCGTAACCTGAAAACTTCGTATGTAGAGACGTTCGTAAGTAGAGGTACCACTGTATATCGTATCGTGAGCCGAATATCGTGTATCGTATCGTATCAGGAGATTAGTGTATCGCTACAGCCCTAACAGACGGGACCAGGACCGGGACCAGGACCAGGACCGGGACCAGGACCAGGACCAGGACCAGGGTGACCCGGGTCCACCGCCCGCTTTCAGCCCAGACGGAACAATTTAAAAAGACTGTCGATCTTGTGATGAAATTGTGTTTCTTTTTAAGGGTTTTTGATTTTTGCTCAGTCGGTTCTGTTTTCTGTGTCGACAGACAAAGTTTTCACCTGCGTTTGCTGCTTCATCGTCTTCAACGTCATGGATCTGGTCGGCCGCAGCGCTCCGTCGCTGGTCCAGTGGGTGAGTCTGCTAACGCTAACCCTCCAGGGGTTAGTTAGGGTTAACCCTAACCCTAACTAACCCCTGGTTAACCCTAACCCTAACTAACCCCTGGTTAACCCTAACCTATCAGCTGGACGCCTTCCTGACTTCTGTGTGTCGACTCTGCAGCCCTCAAAGGACAGCCGGCTGTTTCCCGCCGCCGTCGTCTCTCGCGTGGTCTTCGTCCCGCTGCTCATGATGTGCAACGTCCAGGACTCCAAGATCGGCGTCCTCTTCGGTCAGGACTGGGCCTTCGTCTTCGTCATGGCGCTGTTCTCCTTCTCTAACGGCTACCTGGCGAGCCTCTGCATGGCCTACGCCCCACAGTGAGTAGATCCACCAGCGACACCACCGTTAAAACGGGAAGACTCCAGAAGGACGTTCGAAACTGGTGCCGCCATGTTGCGTCAGGATCCGCCGACCGGAGCCACGCCTTTCTGGTGCCGATCGAATCTCTTCGATACCATCGAGTATCGAAAAGCTCTGTGTTGTTTGATGCCGTCGCTGCTCCACCGCTTAACGGGAGATTACTGGTTTTAGGACATGAAGTTGTCATTTTACGTTAAAGGGTTGCAGTTTTGTGACGTTCAGTCTTCTAAAAAAGTCACGATTTTTGCAAAATTTTAGGGCTGGGCAAGTTAACGCGTTATTATCGCGTTAACTCATTAATTTATGAACGCCGACATTTATTTTATCGCGCGTTAACGCATGTTGCTCACATGCTTTTGTTTTGAAAAGTCTGTTACTGGCTGCTGCAGAACTGGAAGATAATTGGCACATAAACATGCAGAAAAGCTAAAACAGACATGGAGAACGGTAAAAATCAGTAACTTTACAGTTCAGGTAGCAACTCAGGTAGAAATATTAACTATTCTGTTAATAATGTTAAATTCTGGACTGCAACCAAACGTTTGTGGTCATTCCTCCATGTTCCATCAGATCTGCTCCATGTGTTCACTGTCCTGCTGTTCTCTAGCTGGTTACTGCAGTGCGGCTCCATCTAGTGGCTCAGATGTGTAATGACAACAGGAAGTCCAGTCCTCCATTATAAAACTAATTCAGTTCTGTGGCCCGTTTTTTAATTTTGTATTTTTGATCCAAGTCTAAAAGTTGAAATATATATATATATATTTTTTTTTTCATTTTTTTTGTGTTAGATTAAAAAATGAAAAATGCCCCTTTTTAATTTTTTAAATTTTTGATTGACAATTGAAAATGGAAAGAATGATTGATACACAGATTGGTAAAGTTACTGAACTTTAACATGGACATTTTCATTTTAAAGTTCTCCCAGACGGAGGATTCAACAGAAACAAGGTTATTTGTAACAACTGACAAGTTGAACTCCCCGTTAAAAGTTTCTGCTGTTACCTCAGAAATTAATGTTTTAATGTTCTGATTGTGACTCAGGATTTTGTTGGTAGACTTTTTTTTAATTTCTTATAAAAACAGGATGACATTAATGTCCTGGCAGTGGCAATAAGCTTTATTTTATTTTACATTTTTTAAGATGAGATTTATTCTAAATATGTGTTACTGACAAGTGCTGATGTTAAAAGTGTTTGAACAACAAATGTTGTGACACTTTAGTTCATATGGCAGCAGAACATTTAAATAAAAGTGTATTTTACACTTCATTATTTGATTTTGCGTTTACAATGCAATTAATAATGATTAATCAGGGAAATAATGCGATTAATCAAGATTAAAAATTATAATCGTTGCCCAGCCCTACAAAATGTATGATTTTACAACACAACACTGTAATTATGAGACATAAAGTAGAAGTGATATAAACTGCGCAATCCTGCGACACAAAGTTGCAATTTTATGTCAAAAAGTCACAATTTTGTGGAATCTGAGATTTTGTTACAAAAAAATCGCAATGTTGCAAAGTTTACGGGGTTTTTTTTCTATACAATTTTGCGGCACAAAGTCATAATTTTCTCTCAAAAGTTTAGCAAAATTTGATATTTTTACGACTAAAAGTCACAATGTGCAGTTTTGCGAAATTTTCGGCTTTGCGTCAAAATGTTGCAATCGCGTGAAAAAAGGCTCGGAGTCACAACAAAAAGTTGCAAAAATTCGTAACATCTACGAAAAGAAATGTTACTACAGATCTGATGAGTATCTCTTTGATTTTATGGTTGTAGAAACAAATGTAATTAAAATATGATATAATATTAGTGGCATTGAAAAAGTATCGGTCAGATATCGGAATCGAAGACGAGGTATCGGCTTTGGTATCGATATTTAAAATCTTAACCGATAGCCACTGTTTCGTCTCATGTTACGTTGAACGGTACAGCGGTGGTAACTAAACAAGCACGATTAACTTCCTGAAGCCAAATATTTTGGTAAAAAAGTGTCCGAACCGCAGTCGTCCTCCATAACGGCGCGTCTCTTTCCGACAGGATGGTTCGCTGTAAGGACTGCGAGACGGCCGGCTCCCTGATGACCTTCTTCCTGGTCCTGGGCCTGGCGGTGGGCGCCGCCTTCTCCTTCCTGCTGGGGAAGCTGGTGTAGGACCGCCTGGACGCCATGACGACCCGGACGACCCGGGCGACCCGGACGACATGCAACGTTGTGTCTGATTTGACTTGAGCGCCACTTTGTGACATTTCTGACCACGTGGGGGCGAGCACACCTGCTCAGGTTACGTTACTGGAGACAGTCCAGAAACGTCCTGTTGTGCCTACTTTATTCCACTGGAGGTGCTGTCTTTTATACGCTGCCCCCCTGTGGTCAGATGTGATATTCCCACATATAGTGGCTTTAAAAAAAAAAAAAGGGGAAAAAGATAATTGGAGCTCAGCTCTTATTTATTCGTCACAAACGTGTTTCTAAGATGGTTTTTTGGACCCGTCTGACCTCGTTCCCATCATATGGGACGTCATCTGGCGGGAAGTTTTATCGTCTTTATTTATGCTTTCATACATGCGGGGTATTTTTAGACACCACTGTGTTTTTTTGTGCCTCTAAGGAGAGTTTTATTGTTTTCTGAGCACTTATTTATGGGGTTTTTTGTACTGTTGTGTCTTCTTTTATATGAGTTTTTTTTAAATAAACGAGGTAATAAAATCCAAAAAGATGAGTCAGAAGTTTTTTTTTCCCGTCAGGAAGGATCCTGAGTTAAATAATCATAAAAGATGATAAATAAAAGAATCATCTGCTTCCTTCACTGTCTCCTTGAGGAAACGCTGGTCAGGAAATGAGATAAATAATTAAAATTAATGAAACAGTGAATCTGAAGGAGGTGCGCCTCTGCTCCGCGGTCTCCAGGTGTGCCTCTGCTCCGCGGTCTCCAGGTGCGCCTCTGCTCCGCGGTCTCCAGGTGCGCCTCTGCTCCGCGGTCTCCAGGTGCCTCAGGTACGTAGGTGGGCTCGTCCGGGTCAAGGTGTTCCTCGTTTTAGTGATGTCACAGGGTCGGTGCGTCCTCTTTTACAGGATCTAAGATGGTAAGCTGTTGGTGAACATCTGGAGCATTCATGTCTGTGGTAACACAATGCCAAGAGGGAAAGACATCAGCATGAGACTAAAACGGCACGTTCATCCAGGAAGGTTGTGATGCCGTTTAGACAGTTTGGAGTCCAGAGTTCTGCAGAGAGAGATCATTCACAACCAGAAACCGTCCCGGCGGGTTTAACCCCAAGGTTCAGAGGAGCCCAGGAACTGGACCCGTGTGGGAGCCTCCGGGCCTCACTGGTAAATGTTCAAGTCCACGGCGGCGCCGTCAGAAGAAGGTTGAACCAGTGAGGAACCAGGAGAACAGAAGAACACGACTGAGGTTCTGAACAAACCAGCGGATGAACGAATGACAGGCAACTAGGGTTGGGAATAGAGAACCGGTTCCTGTAGAGAACTGGTTCTCTACAGGAACTGGTTCTCTACAGGAACCGGTTCCTGTAGAGAACCAGTTCCAGTAGAGAACCGGTTCCAGTAGAGAACCAGTTCCTGTAGAGAACCAGTTCCTGTAGAGAACCGGCTCCTGTAGAGAACTGGTTCCTGTGGAGAACCGGTTCCAGTAGAGAACCGGTTCCTGTAGAGAACCGGTTACTGTAGAGAACCGGCTCCTATAGAGAACTGGTTCCTGTGGAGAACCGGTTCCTGTAGAGAACCGGTTCCTGTAGAGAACCGGCTCCTGTAGAAAACCGGTTCCAGTAGAGAACCGGTTCCGTGTGTTTCAGTTCCATGAAATTGAAACACACAGAACCGGTTCCTGTAGAGAACCGGTTACTGTAGAGAACCGGCTCCTATAGAGAACTGGTTCCTGTGGAGAACCGGTTCCAGTGGAGAACCAGCTCCTGTAGAGAACCAGCTCCTGTAGAGAACCGGTTCCTGTAGAGAACCGGTCCCTGTAGAGAACGGTTCCTGTAGAGAACCAGTTCCTGTAGAGAACCGGTTCCAGTAGAGAACCAGTTCCAGTAGAGAACAGGTTCCTGTAGAGAACCGGTTCCGTGTGTTTCAGTTCCATGGAATCGTTTGGCAGTAAATCCAGCGATTCTCTTATCGATTCCAACCAGCACGAATCTCACGTAATTTACTCAAGTTCCTCACAGTCAATTCCAGAAAGCACTTACGTGATTAAGCTACGTCGGTTTAGCACGTTAGCATTGCAGTTGTAAACAACAATGGCGTCCACCAGGTTCAAACGCTCCAAAGTTTGGCTTCACTTCACCAAAGAAAGATGGCAACAAGGCAACTAGCAGTCATTGTAAAGTGGAGATAACAGCGTCGGGAGGGAACACGGCTAACACGCAGAAACATTTGAACACACAACATGCTAACGAGTGTCGTGTTTTTGACGCTTCGGACTGATGGATCTCAACCCAGCAGCAGTAGCCAAGCTAAGATCACCTCTGGTAACTCTGGTTAGTAGCTATCCCGCTGCCTATGTGCTTCTTTGTAAAACACGCTATAACATTAGCGCTATGCTATTAAACGAATGCCTTCTGCATTACATTTAGAAGATGACCGTGACGAGAGAGAGAGTCTGGCTGGTTCAGAGGCTGGAAGACATGATTATTTTACTGCTAAACAATTGTTAATTCTTCATAGTATTTACAGATTTGCACTATGAACTGTTCCGTTGTATTTGATAGTATTTATCTTTCTTTATTATTATTTTTGAGTGCTTAGTGAGCTCATATATCCTTTTAAAAGGGAGATTTTTTTAATCTGGGGTTGTTTCGCACCATCAACACCTCCGGACCCCCCCCCCCATTCTGGAAGCAAACATGAGGGCGGTTCTGGTCACGGTTCTGGAAATGACCTAGCGGGGAGTCCGGACCTGAACCGGGATCTGAAGACCACCGTGAATAAAACCCCAAAGACCTCGAGGAAATGAATCAGCGCCGTCACAAGCATGTGAGGCGACTGATAAAGCCCTGCAGGAAACAGGAAACAGGAAACAGCTACTTCCGGGGGGGGGGGGGGGGGGGGGGGGGCAGCTTTACCTTCATGACTTTTCTTTCTTTTTTTGGCTTCATTTTGGTTAAATAGATAATAAAGTTGTTCTTCTGAGGCTGCGTTTGCCTCATGTCCCACTAAGATCAGGTGATCTTCATAACAATCAGGGCTGGGGGGGGGGGGGGGGGGGGGGGGGGGTCGTAACTTTTTCACATGACTGTACAAGAATGTTCTGTAAGTGGATTATCTGCTTTGTTACTGACGCGTCACAAAGGTCTTTGGTGGGGGAAGTGGAAAAGGTCCTGCCCCCCCCCCCCCCCCCCCCCGACCTGCAGAGGAGGTCGCAGTCCAACAATGAGCCGCCTGTTGTCGACCTGAGAGAGGAAGGGGGGGGGGGGGGGGGGGGGGGGGGGGGGGCTGACTACCAGGAACCAGGTCCAGGCTGAAGAACCGGTTCTGCAGGTCGAACCCGCCTCCAGGTGAACATGGCGGAACCCGGCGGAGCCGCAGCGCCGGGCAGGAAGGTGAGTTCACGCAGCACCGCAGCTGGGAGACGATTAACCTGACGTCCATGACGTCCATGACGCCCCGACGTCCCCGACGGACAGCTGTTGGACAGCTGTTGGACAGCTGTTGGACAGAACCGCCTCACTTCTGCTTCAGTTCGGCTCCTCCACATCTGACTTTCCTCGGGTTCCGAAAAGAAAGTGAACCTGAGGGTTAAACGGGTAAAAAGAAAAAAGAAAAATTCCTGTTTGAACTACCAAAATAAAAGCCTCAAAGACTGTAACACTTTCAAAGTTAAAGTAATGGAGAAGAAAATGTGCAGGCGGGAGAGTAAAATTAGAAAAGTTATTGTTTTCAGTTGAAGTTAAGTCAGCGATGATGTCATCAGTGTTTCAGATAAGTTCATGATCATGTTAATTAGAGCGCTGATCGTTTCTTTTTTTTTTTTTTTAAAGCTGCAGAAATGACTTTTATTCACGTTAAAACATCAGTTTCTGTTTTATTTGAAGGAATATTTGATTACTTTTAGAAATCAGCCTTTAGCTCTCATGATCTTCCATCCCTGTTATTGGAAAAAACTATCTAAATGTAACGTTTTCTTTCTTTTTTTTTTTTTTTTATATTTTTATCGGTATTTTCATGAACAAACAGACAAACAAATAAACAATACAGTAACATTGGATCAATGGAGCAGCGATGAAGCAACAGAGCAAGTTGGAGGCAAGATAAAACCAAAGGAGAACAAATAGTTAAGGGTATTTAAAAAAATAAAAATAAATGAATAAATAAAATAAAATAAAATAAATAAATAAATGCGCTGATTGTTTCTGAACATTTTAAACCTCGTGGTTTATCCTGTAATATTCACGTCCCCCAACTTTACCTGACAGACGTAAAACCAGCAGGTAACGTGATAACGTTTCTTTAAAGCCACGCTATGTAGTAATGCCACTTCTGACCACATGGGGGCAAATACAGCTGCTGTGTTGACTAAAGAGCCACTGAGACATCTGTCCTCATTAGGACACATATCTCTGCATCTGTTTTATCAAATAGAAATATTTTAAACAAAAAAAGTTTTTCGGTTCAAATAAATTTCGGTTGATGCCTGAAATGATGAGAAGACGCCAACATGAGCCGAGAACATTTTTATTTCATCTATTTTTTCATCTATTTAGTGCAAACTGAAAGTGCAACAGGTGACATGGTCTCCTCCAGGTGGCAGCGCAAGTCGAAATCGGTCGTTACTGCTGCATGTGCCGCTATTGCAGGATATGTAAAGTTTGTTGGTTTTGAAAAAAAAACAAAAATACAAAACTCCCACTGATTCAGCAGGGGCGGATTTAGCACGACGGCAAGGACCGAACGGGTAATAATTAGGGCAACGTTTAAAATTTTTAATCGCGATTAATCGCATGATTTCTCTGATTAATCACGATTAAAATTTTTAATCGCAATTAATCGCGATTAAAAATTTTAATTGCAATTAATCGCATGATTTCTCTGATTAATCATGATTAAAAATTTTCATCGCGATTAATCGCGATTAAAATTTTTAATTGCAATTAATCGCATGATTTCTCTAATTAATCGTGATTAAAAATTTTAATTGCAATTAATCGCATGATTTCTCTGATTAATCACGATTAAAATTTTTAATTGCAATTTATCGCATGATTTCTCTGATTAATTGCGATCAAAAATTTTAATTGCAATTAATCGCATGATTTCTCTGATTAATCGCGATTAAAAAATTTAATTGCAATTAATGGCATGATTTCTCTGATTAATCACGATTAAAATTTTTAATCGCGATTAATCGCGATTAAAATTTTTAATTGCAATTAATCGCATGATTTCTCTGATTAATCTGGATTACTCGCATTGCATACAGAAAATCAAATAATGAATTCAAAAGTAGTGTAAAGGTCACTTTTATTTAAATGTTCTGCTGCCATATGAACTAAAGTGTCATGACATTTGTTGTTCAAACACTTTTAACATCAGGGGTTTAAAAGTTTTGTTTTTAGACAGAATTGTTAATATTTCTACCTGAACTGTAAAGTTCACAGATTTTTACCGTTCTCCATGTCCGTTTTAGCTTTTCCGCATGTTTACCTGCTAATTATCTTCTGGTTCTGCAGCAGCCAGAAACAGACTTTTCAAAATAAAAGCATGTGAGCAACGTGTGTTAACGCGCAATAAAATAAATGTCGGCGCTAATAAATGAATGCGTTAACGCGATAATAACGCTTTAACTTGCCCAGCCCTAGTAATAATATCAACTTTCTGAACCTCGCAAGAAATCCCGGGTACGTTCCCGCTAGTTCGGCGGGAAACAGACCAACACTGAGTGGGACCAGTCTACTGGCCAGTTATTCTACTGGAATTACTGGTGGACGCCGTGGGAGACAAAGACACACGTCTAGAACAGTTAAAGTTATTACAGTCGACGCTTTAAGACGTTTCGTAAACTCAAGCACCTTCAGTGTCTTGAAAACACATCACTTGGAGTAAACAGAAGCTACCTGAGCACCACTCACACCTGTCCGGGCTTCCTCCGGTTGTTCATCACGCGTGCAGCCGTCAGCGCCGATCGCTCGCTTGTCAAAATGTCGTGAACATAACCTGAAATTTCTTGGAGGTTCGGCACGTCGACATTGTTGCCCGTCTTGTCCCTCCTGTCGCGCTAATTCAGTTAATTAAGCCTTGAAGGGACGGATGTGAGCTTCTTTGTTTCTGGATCGATGCGATTTACACTCCAGAACATCGCAGCAGTGCATCGTGGGTCAACGCGTTACTGCCACCTAGGGGATAAAAATAGAACCACAGGTTCACTCTATTCCAGGGAGAACAGAGGATGTGTGACGCCACACTTACTGGTACTGGAACACTACTGGACTTACTACTCACTGGAAACTGGACTTACTGGACTCACTACTGGACTACTTACTGGACTTAACTTACTACTGGAACACTTACTGGACTACCTTACTGGACTTACTGGAACACTTACTGGACTTACTGGACACTGGAACACTTACTGGACTTACTGGACTTACTGGACTCACTGGAACACTTACTGACTCACTGGAACACTTTACACTTACTGGACTTACTGGAACACTTACTGGACTTACTGGACACTGACTCACTGGAACCTTACTGGACTCACTGGACTTACTGGGACTCACTGGACTTACTGACTTACTGGACTTACTACTGGAAACACTTACTGGACTTACTGGACACTGGACTTACTGGAACACTTACTGGACTCACTGGAACTGGACTTACTGGACTTACTGGACTTACTGGAACACTTACTGGACTCACTGGAACACTCACTGGACTTACTGGACTTACTGGACTTACTGGACTTACTGGACTTACTGGACTTACTGGACTTACTGGACTCACTGGAACACTTACTGGACTTACTGGACTTACTGACACTTACTGGACTCACTGGACTTACTGGACTCACTGGAACACTTACTGGACTCACTGGACTTACTGGACCTGGACTTACTGGACTACTGGACTTACTGGAACACTTACTTACTGGACTTACTGGACTTACTGGACTTACTGGACTACTACTGCCTGACTGGACACTTACTGGACTTACTGGACTTACTGGAACACTACTGGACTTACTGGACTTACTGGACTTACTGGACTTCACTGGAACACTTACTGGACTTACTGGACTGGACTTACTGGAACACTTACTGGACTTACTGGAACACTTACTGGAACTGGACTTACTGGACTTACTGGACTACTACTGGAACACTTACTGGACTACGGACTTACTGGACTCACTGGAAACTTACTGGACTACTGGACTTACTGGACTTACTGGACTTACTGGACTTACTGGAACACTTACTGGACTTTACTGGACTACTGGACTCACTGGACTCTTACTGGACTCACTGGAACACTTACTACTGGACTCACTGGACTGGACACTGGACTGGACAACTGGAACACTTACTGGACTCACTGGACTTACTGGACTTACTGGAACACTTACTGGACTCACTGGAACACTTACTGGACTTACTGGACTTACTGGAACACTTACTGGACTCACTGGACTTACTGGACTCACTGGAACACTACACTCACTGGAACACCTTACTGGACTTACTGGACTTACTGGACACTTACTGGACTCACTGGAGGAACACTTACTGGATTACTTACTGGAACCCTTACTGGACTTACTGGACTTACTGGACTTACTGGACTTACTGGAACACTTACTGGACTTACTGGACTTACTGGACTCACTGGAACACTTACTGGACTTACTGGACTTACTGGATTACTGGAACTTACTGGAACTGGACTTACTGGACTTACTGGACTCACTGGACTTACTGGACTACTGGACTACTGGAACTACTACTGGACTGGACTACTGGAACACTTACTGGACTACTGGGACTTACTGGACTTACACTTACTGGACTTACTGGACTTACTGGACTTACTGGACTTACTGGGACTCACTGGACTCTTACTGGACTTACTGGACTTACTGGAACACTTACTGGAACCACTTACTGGACTTACTGGACTTACTGGACTTACTGGACTAACTGGACTGGAACACTTACTACTGGACTTACTGGAAAACTTTACTACTGGACTTACTGGACTTACTGGAACACTTACTGGACTTCACTGGACTTACTGGACTTACTGGACTCACTGGAACACTTACTGGACTTACTGGACTTACTGGAACACTTACTGGACTTACTGGACTTACTGGAACACTTACTGGACTTACTGGACTTACTGGACTAACTACTGGACTTACTGGAACACTTACTGGGGACACACTTACTGGACTTACTGGACTTGGACTTACTGGAACACTTACTGGACTTACTGGACTCACTGGAACACTTACTGGACTCACTGGAACACTTACTGGACTTACTGGAACACTTACTGGACTGGACTTACTGGAACACTTACTGGACTTACACTGGACTTACTGGACTTACTGGCACTTACTGGACTTACTGGACTTACTGGACTCACTGGAACACTTACTGGACTTACTGGACTTACTGGACTTACTGGAACACTTACTGGAACTGGACTTACTGGACTTACTGGAACACTTACTGGAACACTTACTGGACTTACTGGACTTACTGGACTTACTGGACTTACTGGACTTACTGGACTTACTGGAACACTTACTGGAACACTTACTGGACTTACTGGAACACTTACTGGACTTGAACTGGACTTACTGGAACACTTGGACTTACTGGACTTACTGGACTTACTGGACTTACTGGAACACTTACTGGAACACTTACTGGACTTACTGGAACACTTACTGGACTTACTGGACTTACTGGACTTACTGGAACACTTACTGGACTTACTGGACTCACTGGAACACTTACTGGACTTACTGGAACACTTACTGGACTTACTGGACTTACTGGAACACTTACTGGACTTACTGGAACACTGGACTCACTGGACTTACTGGACTACACTTACTGGACTTACTGGACTTACTGGACTTACTGGACTTACTGGACTTACTGGAACACTTACTGGACTTACTGGACTCACTGGAACACTTACTGGACTTACTGGAACACTTACTGGACTTACTGGACTACTGGAACACTTACTGGACACTTACTGGACTTACTGGACTTACTGGAACACTTACTGGACTTACTGGACTTACTGGACTTACTGGAACACTTACTGGAACACTTACTGGACTTACTGGACTTACTGGACTTACTGGAACACTTACTGGAACACACTGGACTACTGGACTACACTGGACTACTGGACTTACTGGACTTACTGGAACACTTACTGGACTTACTGGAACTTACTGGACTTACTGGAACACTTACTGGACTTACTGACACTGGAACACTTACTGGACTCACTGGAACTCACTGGACTTACTGGAACACTTACTGGACTTACTGGAACACTTACTGGACTTACTGGTACTGGACACACTGGAAACACTTACTGGACTTACTGGAACTGGAACACTTACTGGACTTAACACTTACTGGACTTACTGGAACACTTACTGGACTTACTGGACTTACTGGACTCACTGGAACACTTACTGGACTTACTGGAACACTTACTGGACTTACTGGACTTACTGGACTTACTGGACTTACTGGAACACTTACTGGACTGGACACTTACTGGACTTACTGGACTTACTGGACTTACTGGAACACTTACTGGAACACTTACTGGACTTACTGGACTCACTGGAACACTTACTGGACTTACTGGACTTCACTGGATTACTGGACTACTGGACTTACTGGACACTTACTGGACACTGGAACGGACTTACTGGACTGGACTTACTGGACTTACTGGACTTACTGGACTTACTGGACTTACTGGAACACTTACTGGACTCACTGGAACACTTACTGGACTTACTGGAACACTTACTGGACTTACTGGAAACTTACTGGACTTACTGGACTTACTGGACTTACTGGACTTACTGGAACACTTACTGGACTTACTGGAACACTTACTGGACTTACTGGAACACTTACTGGACTTACTGGAACTTACTGGAACACTTACTGGACTTACTGGACTGGACTACTGGACTGGACACTGGACTCACTGGACTTACTGGAACTGGCACTTACTGGAAACTTTACTGGACTTACTGGACTACTACTGGACTCACTGGAACACTTACTGGACTTACTACTGGACTTACTGGAACACTTACTGGAACACTTACTGGACTCACTGGAACACTTACTGGACTTACTGGGACTCTACTGGACTACACTGGACTCACTGGAACTTACTGGAACACTGGACTTACTGGACTTACTGGGACTTACTGGAACACTTACTGGAAACACTTACTGGACTTACTGGAAACACTTACTGGACTTCACTGGACTTACTGGAAACTGGACTTACTGGAACACTTACTGGACTTACTGGACTTACTGGACTTACTGGAACACTTACTGGACTACTGGACTACTGGACTTACTTACTGGAACACTTACTGGACTTACTGGACTTACTGGAACACTTACTGGACTTACTGGACTCACACTTACTGGAACTACTGGACTACTGGACTACTGGACTTACTGGACTCACTGGACGTACTGGACTTACTGGACTTACTGGAACACTTACTTACTGGACTACTTACTGGAACTGGACTTACTGGACTACACTGGATGGACACTACTTACTGGAACACTTACTGGACTCACTGGACTCACTGGAACACTTACTGGACTCACTGGAACACTTACTGGACTTACTGGAACACTTACTGGACTTACTGGAACACTTACTGGACTTACTGGACTCACTGGAACACTTACTGGACTTACTGGAACACTTACTGGACTTACTGGACTTACTGGAACACTTACTGAACTCACTGGAACACTTACTGGACTTCACTGGACTTACTGGAACACATGAAACACAGAAGAAGTTTCTGGAAGCGAAATGTTTCCCTGAAGAGTCAGAAATCCTTCCTCGTCTGTTTCCTTTCAGAGGTGGAGTTTTCCTCAGCGGACGGATTCTGACCAGAGAAAACCAGACGCCGGACTTCCTGACGGAGCCGCCGAGAGAAAACTGGTAAATCTGGAAGTTAAACTCAAAGAGAAAAGAGCCGAAAAGAGATAAAGATTTCCAATAAAAGTCAAGACAATTAAGGGCTGCTAAAGACGTAGAAATAAGAATCTCATCCTCTCAGTAGTGATGATGATTTGGTGTGAAATGAGGAGCAGAGAGTTTATCAACAACTGCTTGAGAAAGTTATTGAAGCTTTTAAAAATCATATTTCTGATTTGAATGATTGGAAGGGATTCACATCTTTCTCCTTCTGAAGATGAGAATGTCATTAAATGATTTAAGGAATCTGGAATTCGCTTTAAGCTGCAAATCTGTGATGTCTGATCAGTCAGATAAGAACCAATATTCATAAATTACTCCAGAAATTGGAGTTACAGTGAATTTATAAATGCTCCTTAAAATGTGACTGAGTGGAACAAAGGCTGAGGTTGAACACCGTCAACATCTCTGGACTTCATCTGGGACGAACATCAATGGAACCAACTGAACCAACAGGACCGTCCGGGCTGATAACGGGTCCGAAGAACCAGATCCATGAAGGGTCTGAGGTTGAACACCGTCAACATCTCTGGACTTCATCTGGGACGAACATCAGTGGAACCAACTGAACCAACAGGACCGTTAACGGGTCCGAAGGGCCAGATCCATGATGGGTCTGAGGTTGAACAGCGTCAACATCTCTG
>JAGFBZ010000101.1:255000-268011 GCA_018398805.1 Hirundichthys speculiger | reverse complement strand
ACGCCGGACTTCCTGACGGAGCCGCCGAGAGAAAACTGGTAAATCTGGAAGTTAAACTCAAAGAGAAAAGAGCAGAAAAGAGATAAAGCTTTCCAATAAAAGTCAAGACAATTAAGGGCTGCTAAAGACGTAGAAATAAGAATCTTATCCTAAATGAGGAGCAGAGAGTTTATCAACAACTGCTTGAGAAAGTTATTGAAGCTTTTAAAAACACACATCACATCTTTCTCCTTCTGAAGATGAGAATGTCATTAAATGATTTAAGGAATCTGGATTTATTTCGCTTTAATCTGGAAATCTATTGTCTGATCAGTCAGATAAGAACCAATATTCATCAATTACTCCAGAAAATGTTGTTCAAACCATAAGAGCATGGAGTTACAGTTAATTATAAATGCTCTTTAAATATGCTGAGTGAAAGCTCTGGAACAACCAACAGGACCGTCCGGGCTGTTAACGGGTGAACAGTGTAACATCTCTGGACTAATTCTGGGACAAACATCAGTGGAACCAACAGAACAACAGGACCGTTAACGGTCCGAAGGCAGATCCATGAGGGTCTGAGGTGAACGAGTCAAATCTCTGACTTCATCTGGGAGAACATCAGGAACCAACAGAACACTGGACGTTAATGGGTCCGAAGGGCCAGATCCATGAAGGTATGTGTTGAAACGCGTCAAATCTATGGACTTCATCGGGCCGAACATCAGTGGAACCAACTGAACCAACAGGACCGTTACGGGTCCGAAGGGCCATATCCAGGGTCTGAGGTTGAAAGCGTCAACATCTATGGACTTCATCTGGCCGAACATCAGGGAAAACAAATGACCCGGCGTAATTGTCGAAGGGCCAGATCCATGACGGGTCTGAGTTGAACATCGCAACATCTCTGGACTCATCTGGGACGAACATCAGTGAACCAACGAACCAACGGACGTTAACGGGTCGAAGGAAATCCATGAAGGGTCTGAGGTTAACAGCGTCAACACTCTGGACTCATCTGGGACGAACATCAGGAACCAACTGAACCAACAGGACCGTTAATGGGTCCGAAGGGCCAGATCCATGAAGGGTCTGAGGTTGAACAGCGTCAACATCTCTGGACTTCATCTGGGACGAACCATCAGTGGAAACCAACAGACCAACTGACCGTCCGGGCTGAAGGGTCCGAAGGGCCAGATCCAATGAAGGGTCTGAGGTGAACAGCGTCAAATCTCTGGACTTCATCTGGGACGAACCTCAGTGGAACCAACAGAACCAACTGGACACCGGTTATGGGTCCGAAGGGCCAGATCCATGAAGGGTCTGAGGTTGAACAGCGTCAACATCTCTGGACTTCATCTGGACAACATCGGAACAACTGAACCAAACCGACGTTAACGGGGTCCGAAGGGCCAGATCCATGAAGGGTCTGAGGTTGAACAGCGTCAACATCTCTGGACTTCATCTGGGACGAACATCAGTGGAACCAACGAACCAGTCCGGGCGTTATGGGTCCGAAGGGCCGATCCATGAAGGGTTGAGGTTGAACAGCGTCAACATCTCTGGACTTCATTGGGACGAACCATCAGTGGAACCAACGAACCAACTGACCGTCCGGGCTGTTAACGGGTCCGAAGGGCCAGATCCATGATGGGTCTGAGGTGAACAGCGTCAAATCTCTGGACTTCATCTGGGCGAACCATCAGTGGAACCAACTGAACCAACAGGACCGTTAACGGGTCCGAAGGGCCAGATCCATGAAGGGTCTGAGGTTGAACAGCGTCAACATCTCTGGACTTCATCTGGGACGAACCATCAGTGGAACCAACAGAACCAACTGGACCGTCCGGGCTGTTAACGGGTCCGAGGGGCCAGATCCATGAAGGGTCTGAGGTTGAACAGCGTCACATCTGGACTTCATCTGGACGAACCATCAGTGGAACCAACAGAACCAACTGGACCGTTAACGGGTCCGAAGGACCCAGATCCATGAAGGGTCTGAGGTTGAACAGCGTCAACATCCTGGACTTCATCTGGGACGAACATCAGTGGAACCAACAGAACCAACTGAACCAACAGGACCGTTAACGGGTCCGAAGGGCCAGATCCATGAAGGGTCTGAGGTTGAACAGCGTCAACATCTCTGGACTTCATCTGGGACGAACCATCAGTGGAACCAACAGAACCAACTGGACCGTCCGGGCTGTTAACGGGTCCGAAGGGCCAGATCCATGATGGGTCTGAGGTTGAACAGCGTCAACATCTCTGGACTTCATCTGGGACGAACATCAGTGGAACCAACTGAACCAACAGGACCGTTAACGGGTCCGAAGGGCCAGATCCATGAAGGGTCTGAGGTTGAACAGCGTCAACATCTCTGGACTTCATCTGGGATGAACATCAGTGGAACCAACTGAACCAACAGGACCGTCCGGGCTGTTAATGGGTCCGAAGGGCCAGATCCATGATGGGTCTGAGGTTGAACAGCGTCAACATCTCTGGACTTCATCTGGGACGAACATCAGTGGAACCAACTGAACCAACAGGACCGTCCGGGCTGTTAACGGGTCCGAAGGGCCAGATCCATGATGGGTCTGAGGTTGAACAGCGCCAACATCTCTGGACTTCATCTGGGATGAACATCAGTGGAACCAACTGAACCAACAGGACCGTCCGGGCTGTTAATGGGTCCGAAGGGCCAGATCCATGATGGGTCTGAGGTTGAACAGCGTCAACATCTCTGGACTTCATCTGGGACGAACCATCAGTGGAACCAACTGAACCAACAGGACCGTTAACGGGTCCGAAGGGCCAGATCCATGAAGGGTCTGAGGTTGAACAGCGTCAACATCCTGGACTTCATCTGGGATGAACATCAGTGGAACCAACTGAACCAACAGGACCGTCCGGGCTGTTAACGGGTCCGAAGGGCCAGATCCATGAAGGATCTGAGGTTGAACAGCGTCAACATCTCTGGACTTCATCTGGGACGAACATCAGTGGAACCAACTGAACCAACTGGGCCGTTAACGGGTCCGAAGGGCCAGATCCATGAAGGGTCTGAGGTTAAACAGCGTCAACATCTCTGGACTTCATCTGGGACGAACCATCAGTGGAACCAACTGAACCAACTGGGCCGTTAACGGGTCCGAAGGGCCAGATCCATGAAGGGTCTGAGGTTAAACAGCGTCAACATCTCTGGACTTCATCTGGGACGAACCATCAGTGGAACCAACTGAACCAACTGAACCAACAGGACCGTTAATGGGTCTGAAGGGCCAGATCCATGATGGGTCTGAGGTTGAACCGGTGGTGAAGCCCATGAATGAACAAAGACGTGAAGAAGAGCCAACTGCCAAAGCAGGATAATCATTAACGCCAATAAAAACCAGAAACAGGTTAGGAGATAAACGAGGACGTTGAAACAGACCAGTTTCAACCGGACCGGACCGGTTCCAGACAGGATGTTCCACTAACTCTGAGGTTTAGAGATGGTTACACGTCATCGGTGGAAGCACCAGGAGCTTTTATCGCAGTCACATGGTCAACTTCAGCAGCAACAAGGAAGGAGAGACATTAAAGCAAAGTCATCGTGTGATTTAAATACTTAATGACCGTTATATTGTGGGATGATTGACATGTGACGGAACGTAGGGGTGTTACCGACTTTTCAGGCAGGTGAAAACAAATTAAAACGACAACAAAAAGTAAAAACAAAACTGTAAAGCAGTGGAAGATGAAGTAACGGTCCTGGCTGTACGTACTTCACTAACAGACATCATTAAACGAGGAGCTTTGACGTGGGTTGGGATGGTTCCGTTATCGATACTGTTTAACGATTTGATTCTTTATCGATTCTCTTATTGATTCTAATTTGGGGAAAAAGGAGAACAAACAGTTTTATTAGCATCATTTTTTTTACTGAGAAGTCACGAGCTTACAAACTCAACAGCGAGGTCAAAAGAGGCCCGAAGCCTGGATAACGTGTTAACTGTTGTAATATGTAATAGAAATAAAAAAAAAATCTCCCTTTTAAAAGGATATATGAGCTCACTAAGCACTCAAAAATAATAATAAAGAAAGATAAATACTATCAAATACAACGGAACAGTTCATAGTACAAATCTGCAAATACTATGAAGAATTAACAATTGTTTAGCAGTAAAATAATCATGTCTTCCAGCCTCTGAACCAGCCAGACTCTCTCTCTCGTCTCGGTCATCTTCTAAATGTAATGCAGAAGGCATTCGTTTAATAGCATAGCGCTAATGTTATAGCGTGTTTTACAAAGAAGCACATAGGCAGCGGGATAGCTACTAACCAGAGTTACCAGAGGTGATCTTAGCTTGGCTACTGCTGCTGGGTTGAGATCCATCAGTCCGAAGCGTCAAAAACACGACACTCGTTAGCATGTTGTGTGTTCAAATTTTTCCTGCATGTTAGCCGTGTTCCCTCCCGACGCTGTTATCTCCACTTTACAATGACTGCTAGTTGCCTTGTTGCCATCTTTCTTTGGAGAAGTGAAGCCAAACTTTGGAGCGTTTGAACCTGGTGGGCGCCATTGTTGTTTACAACTGCAATGCTAACGTGCTAAACCGATGTAGCTTAATCACGTAAGTGCTTTCTGGAATTGACTGTGCGTAACTTGCGTAAATTACGTGAGATTATTTATTATTATTTTATTATTTATATGTTTATTTGGATGGGACAGTGCACATTAATAAACATACAAGTATGTAAACATGCCGGATTGTAGCAGAAGTGCTAATTTCCATCCGTAGTCCCATAACATAAAAAAAAAAAAACATTGCACAAACTTTAAAACATCACAACTGACGATATCTGATATCTGACGATAGACAATAGACATAGATAGACAATACCAAAACAAAGAGGACGCTGACAGAAAATATAATTCGTGCTGGTTGGAATCGATAAGAACCGGTTCCAGTTCCAGTAGAGAACCGGTTCTCTACAGGAACCGGTTCTCTACAGGAACCAGTTCTCTACAAGAATCAGTTCTCTACAGGAACCGGTTCTCTACAGGAACCGGTTCTCTATAGGAACCGGTTCTCTACTGGAACCGGTTCTCTATAGGAACCGGTTCTCTACAGGAACCAGTTCTCGACAGGAACCGGTTCTCTATAGGAACCGGTTCTCTACTGGAACCGGTTCTCTACAGGAACCGGTTCTCTACAGGAACCAGTTCTCTACAGGAACCGGTTCTCTACAGGAAAGGGTTCTAGATTCCCAACCCTACACGTAGGTGTGATCAATACCGCTTACAGGAAGTTCTTCTTTGATGACTCATGATACAGTTACAGAATAAATAAATGGATAAAACAAGGGGCAAGAGGCCGTAGCGCTTTGATCTGAGTGATTCAATGTGTTCAAATGTTTGTGTGGGCAGGTGGTTCCTTTCAGAGGCCACATCTCAGGTGGGATGCAGCCGGGGAAGAAGATCGTCCTGGTGGGCATCGTGGACGCCCGTCCTGACCGGTGAGCGGTTCCAAACAGGTACTTTCCAGTTCGAACCGCTGTGTTCCTGGTGGTTCTCGGCTCAGACGCTAAATCTCTGCGGCAGGTTCTACGTGGCGCTGACCTGCGGGCCCGGGACGCCCAGGGAGCCGCCCCCCGACGTGGCGCTGGAGCTGTGCGTTCGCTTCAGGGACCGGCAGGTGCTGCGGCGGGCCTGCGTGTCCGGATGCTGGGGGGACGCCGAGAGGGCGGTGGCGTTCTTCCCCTTCATCAGGGACCAGCCGTTCAAGGTAGCAGCTCCCTGTTCTGCTTGAAGGATTTCTGCTAAACTCAGCCAGTTTATTGGTCGAAGGCTGCTTTAGTGAACATTTCAAAGTGAAGCCATTCAGAGTGATTAAGGTGGAGTAATGTGTTAGAGGCACCATCGTGAAGCATGAAGGTCACAAATCTGTTGTGGATATCGGTACTGGTATCGCCGACACCGATACCAGTACCGATACTATTCATATTAGGCTCGATCTATCTGAAAGTTATTCTCCGTGTTCTTTGATCTGGTGCCACTGACAAGACTAGGAAACAAAGGTCATTTAAAGAGTTTAATATACAATCATGAATACAAATCACCACGCCAGTCGGCACCCAAACACAAGTGGAGGTGAACCCCGGGATGGACAGAGGATGGAACTGCAAGTCAGCATGAAACCCAGGAAACTCTGGCCTGCAAATACACAAAGAGAAAAGGGGGCAGAAACAGCACAACAAACACAGGAAAGCAAAGAAAATGGAGCACAGTTTCAGTAACAGGGGTGCTCCCAAATAATTATAAATGAGCTGGAGGAGGAGGAAGGGAGGAAGAAAGGGAAGAAAAAGGAGAAGAGCAGTGGAGACACCACTCAGCAGATCATGTTGGTGTCCCCCTGCAGCGTAGGCCTATAGCAGCATAGCTATGACGAAGCTGTGATTAAGACGAGCTACTCTAGTCTGAGCTACTACAACTATAGTTATAACTATTAGCCCCTACACACTATAGTTTAGACTAACTGTAGCTATAACTATTAGCCCCTACACACTATAGTTTAGACTAACTGTAGCTATAACTATTAGCCCCTACACACTATAGTTTAGACTAACTGTAGCTATAACTATTAGCCCCTACACACTATAGTTTAGACTAACTGTAGCTATAACTATTAGCCCCTACACACTATAGTTTAGACTAACTGTAGCTATAACTATTAGCCCCTACACACTATAGTTTAGACTAACTGTAGCTATAACTATTAGCCCCTACACACTATAGTTTAGACTAACTGTAGCTATAACTATTAGCATCTACACACTATAGTTTAGACTAACTGTAGCTATAACTATTAGCCCCTACACACTATAGTTTAGACTAACTGTAGCTATAACTATTAGCCCCTACACACTATAGTTTAGACTAACTGTAGCTATAACTATTAGCCCCTACACACTATAGTTTAGACTAACTGTAGCTATAACTATTAGCCCCTACACACTATAGTTTAGACTACTGTAGCTATAACTATTAGCCCTACACACTATAGTTTAGACTAACTGTAGCTATAACTATTAGCCCCTACACACTATAGTTTAGACTAACTGTAGCTATAACTATTAGCCCCTACACACTATAGTTTAGACTAACTGTAGCTATAACTATTAGCCCCTACACACTATAGTTTAGACTAACTGTAGCTATAACTATTAGCCCCTACACACTATAGTTTAGACTAACTGTAGCTATAACTATTAGCCCCTACACACTATAGTTTAGACTAACTGTAGCTATAACTATTAGCCCCTACACACTATAGTTTAGACTAACTGTAGCTATAACTATTAGCCCCTACACACTATAGTTTAGACTAACTGTAGCTATAACTATTAGCCCCTACACACTATAGTTTAGACTAACTGTAGCTATAACTATTAGCCCCTACACACTATAGTTTAGACTAACTGTAGCTATAACTATTAGCCCTACACACTATAGTTTTAGACTAACTGTAGCTATAACTATTAGCCCCTACACACTATAGTTTAGACTAACTGTAGCTATAACTATTAGCCCCTACACACTATAGTTTAGACTAACTGTAGCTATAACTATTAGCCCCTACACACTATAGTTTAGACTAACTGTAGCTATAACTATTAGCATCTACACACTATAGTTTAGACTAACTGTAGCTATAACTATTAGCCCCTACACACTATAGTTTAGACTAACTGTAGCTATAACTATTAGCCCCTACACACTATAGTTTAGACTAACTGTAGCTATAACTATTAGCCCTACACACTATAGTTTAGACTAACTGTAGCTATAACTATTAGCCCCTACACACTATAGTTTAGACTAACTGTAGCTATAACTATTAGCCCTACACACTATAGTTTAGACTAACTGTAGCTATAACTATTAGCCATCTACACACTATAGTTTAGACTAACTGTAGCTATAACTATTAGCCCCTACACACTATAGTTTAGACTAACTGTAGCTATAACTATTAGCCATCTACACACTATAGTTTAGACTAACTGTAGCTATAACTATTAGCCCCTACACACTATAGTTTTAGACTAACTGTAGCTATAACTATTAGCATCTACACACTATAGTTTAGACTAACTGTAGCTATAAACTATTAGCCCCTACACACTATAGTTTAGACTAACTGTAGCTATAACTATTAGCCCCTACACACTATAGTTTAGACTAACTGTAGCTATAACTATTAGCATCTACACACTATAGTTTAGACTAACTGTAGCTATAACTATTAGCCCCTACACACTATAGTTTAGACTAACTGTAGCTATAACTATTAGCCCTACACACTATAGTTTAGACTAACTGTAGCTATAACTATTAGCCCCTACACACTATAGTTTAGACTAACTGTAGCTATAACTATTAGCATCTACACACTATAGTTTAGACTAACTGTAGCTATAACTATTAGCCCCTACACACTATAGTTTAGACTAACTGTAGCTATAACTATTAGCCCCTACACACTATAGTTTAGACTAACTAACTGTAGCTATAACTATTAGCCCCTACACACTATAGTTTAGACTAACTGTAGCTATAACTATTAGCATCTACACACTATAGTTTAGACTAACTGTAGCTATAACTATTAGCCCCTACACACTATAGTTTTTAGACTAACTGTAGCTATAACTATTAGCCCTACACACTATAGTTTAGACTAACTGTAGCTATAACTATTAGCCCCTACACACTATAGTTTAGACTAACTGTAGCTATAACTATTAGCCCCTACACACTATAGTTTAGACTAACTGTAGCTATAACTATTAGCCCTACACACTATAGTTTAGACTAACTGTAGCTATAACTATTAGCCCCTACACACTATAGTTTAGACTAACTGTAGCTATAACTATTAGCCCTACACACTATAGTTTAGACTAACTGTAGCTATAACTATTAGCCCCTACACACACTATAGTTTAGACTAACTGTAGCTATAACTATTAGCCATCTACACACTATAGTTTAGACTAACTGTAGCTATAACTATTAGCATCTACACACTATAGTTTAGACTAACTGTAGCTATAACTATTAGCCCCTACACACTATAGTTTAGACTAACTGTAGCTATAACTATTAGCCCCTACACACTATAGTTTAGACTAACTGTAGCTATAACTATTAGCCCCTACACACTATAGTTTAGACTAACTGTAGCTATAACTATTAGCCCTACACACTATAGTTTAGACTAACTGTAGCTATAACTATTAGCCCCTACACACTATAGTTTAGACTAACTGTAGCTATAACTATTAGCCCTACACACTATAGTTTAGACTAACTGTAGCTATAACTATTAGCCCCTACACACTATAGTTTTAGACTAACTGTAGCTATAACTATTAGCCCCTACACACTATAGTTTAGACTAACTGTAGCTATAACTATTAGCCCCTACACACTATAGTTTAGACTAACTGTAGCTATAACTATTAGCATCTACACACTATAGTTTAGACTAACTGTAGCTATAACTATTAGCCCTACACACTATAGTTTAGACTAACTGTAGCTATAACTATTAGCCATCTACACACTATAGTTTAGACTAACTGTAGCTATAACTATTAGCCCTACACACTATAGTTTAGACTAACTGTAGCTATAACTATTAGCCCCTACACACTATAGTTTAGACTAACTGTAGCTATAACTATTAGCCCCTACACACTATAGTTTAGACTAACTGTAGCTATAACTATTAGCCCTCTACACACTATAGTTTAGACTAACTGTAGCTATAACTATTAGCCCCTACACACTATAGTTTAGACTAACTGTAGCTATAACTATTAGCCCTACACACTATAGTTTAGACTAACTGTAGCTATAACTATTAGCCCCTACACACTATAGTTTAGACTAACTGTAGCTATAACTATTAGCCCCTACACACTATAGTTTAGACTAACTGTAGCTATAACTATTAGCCCCTACACACTATAGTTTAGACTAACTGTAGCTATAACTATTAGCATCTACACACTATAGTTTAGACTAACTGTAGCTATAACTATTAGCCCTACACACTATAGTTTAGACTAACTGTAGCTATAACTATTAGCCCCTACACACTATAGTTTAGACTAACTGTAGCTATAACTATTAGCCCCTACACACTATAGTTTAGACTAACTGTAGCTATAAAACTATTAGCCCCTACACACTATAGTTTAGACTAACTGTAGCTATAACTATTAGCCCCTACACACTATAGTTTAGACTAACTGTAGCTATAACTATTAGCCCCTACACACTATAGTTTAGACTAACTGTAGCTATAACTATTAGCCCCTACACACTATAGTTTAGACTAACTGTAGCTATAACTATTAGCCCCTACACACTATAGTTTAGACTAACTGTAGCTATAACTATTAGCCATCTACACACTATAGTTTAGACTAACTGTAGCTATAACTATTAGCCCCTACACACTATAGTTTAGACTAACTGTAGCTATAACTATTAGCCATCTACACACTATAGTTTAGACTAACTGTAGCTATAACTATTAGCCCCTACACACTATAGTTTAGACTAACTGTAGCTATAACTATTAGCCCCTACACACTATAGTTTAGACTAACTGTAGCTATAACTATTAGCCCTACACACTATAGTTTAGACTAACTGTAGCTATAACTATTAGCCCCTACACACTATAGTTTAGACTAACTGTAGCTATAACTATTAGCCCTACACACTATAGTTTAGACTAACTGTAGCTATAACTATTAGCCCCTACACACTATAGTTTAGACTAACTGTAGCTATAACTATTAGCCCCTACACACTATAGTTTAGACTAACTGTAGCTATAACTATTAGCCCCTACACACTATAGTTTAGACTAACTGTAGCTATAACTATTAGCCCTACACACTATAGTTTAGACTAACTGTAGCTATAACTATTAGCCCCTACACACTATAGTTTAGACTAACTGTAGCTATAACTATTAGCCCTACACACTATAGTTTAGACTAACTGTAGCTATAACTATTAGCCCTACACACTATAGTTTAGACTAACTGTAGCTATAACTATTAGCCCCTACACACTATAGTTTAGACTAACTGTAGCTATAAACTATTAGCCCTACACACTATAGTTTAGACTAACTGTAGCTATAACTATTAGCCCCTACACACTATAGTTTAGACTAACTGTAGCTATAACTATTAGCCCCTACACACTATAGTTTAGACTAACTGTAGCTATAAAACTATTAGCCCTACACACTATAGTTTAGACTAACTGTAGCTATAACTATTAGCCCCTACACACTATAGTTTAGACTAACTGTAGCTATAACTATTAGCCCCTACACACTATAGTTTAGACTAACTGTAGCTATAACTATTAGCCCCTACACACACTATAGTTTAGACTAACTGTAGCTATAACTATTAGCCCCTACACACTATAGTTTAGACTAACTGTAGCTATAACTATTAGCCCCTACACACTATAGTTTAGACTAACTGTAGCTATAACTATTAGCCCCTACACACTATAGTTTAGACTAACTGTAGCTATAACTATTAGCCCCTACACACTATAGTTTAGACTAACTGTAGCTATAAACTATTAGCAGCCCCTACACACTATAGTTTAGACTAACTGTAGCTATAACTATTAGCCCCTACACACTATAGTTTAGACTAACTGTAGCTATAACTATTAGCCCTACACACTATAGTTTAGACTAACTGTAGCTATAACTATTAGCCCCTACACACTATAGTTTAGACTAACTGTAGCTATAACTATTAGCCCCTACACACTATAGTTTAGACTAATTGTAGGCTTTACTGAACAGAAATGTTTTCAGTTTAGTTTTAAAGATGGAGATGGTGTCAGTCTCCTGAACCCAAACTGGTAGCTGGTTCCATAAAAAAGGTGTCTGGTAGCAAACCTACTTTTAGATATTCTAGGAAGGGTGAAGAGTGATCCAGACATCTGCTGTCTCCGTCCACAGATGGAGATCCACTGCGAACACAGCAGGTTTCGAGTGCTCGTGGACGGACAGAAGCTCTTCGACTTCCAGCACCGGCTGACGTCGCTCGTCGACATCGACACCTTGTGGATCAAAGGCAGCCTGAGCATCACCAAACTGGCCTAAAGCAGGACCGGACCGAGCTCTGCATTCGGCCGTCCGGACTCTGGATCTCAGGTCCGCGGGACACAAACTGCCGGCGAGACTTTCTGATGAAGGAGTTTTGTCGACAGAGGCGTTGATCCAAGTTCATCAGGTGACCTGGTGAGATGAAGATGAGGACCAGGTTGACTCCAGACCTTTGGTGTCACGGACTGATGTTTTTTTGTTTGAATGGTCAATTTAATGCGATTCACTTTTATCTGTATAGCGTCTGTTACAATGTCAATTGTCTCTAGGCGCTTTATAGAGACCCAGATCACGACCCCCGAGCAAATATTGGGATTGGGACGATCACCGATCAACGTTCTGTTTCTATCACTGGTTTCTGGTTTCGTTGAGTTCAAGTGTAAATACGAGATTTTAAAAACCAACTAGAAAATTCCGGAGAAATTTTGATATGTGCATGCCCGCTTGAATGTAAAACACATTTATTGTCTGTGTGTGTTTACACTTGAGTAAAATGGCCCTCTGCTTCGCAGAGGGCCATTTTACTACATAACAATATGTGCTGCCACATATTATAACAATAACATTTTATTTTTTGATGTGGAGCCACATCATATTGATAAGGAATGGGATGAACTAAAGCTCATATGTGAGTCAAGGCTGTGATCATTCTCATAATATATCATATACTGTGCCTGAAGAACAGGCAGAAAGGGGCGGGGCTTCAGGGGAGCCAGTCACATGTGCGGCTCCTCCTGCGTGTGTATGTTGTCTGTGAGAGGGGGAGAGAGAAAAAAAAAGGCAGCGACCCCCTAATTATACTGTGTCCAGTCAGTCCAAACCT